>JAJIBD010010733.1:0-24238 GCA_021461705.1 Cryptotis parvus | reverse complement strand
CCAGTAACATCTCAATATGTCCTGTCACATGTGAGATAGCCCAAGGGCATCTGCCAGCTCCAGGAACATAAAGAGCCTCAAACCATTCCATCAAGTAATGGGAATGAGGTCTATAATGGTTACTGGTATTTGGCATGTCAAGTACAACACGGGTAGCTTGCCAGGCTCTGCTGTGCGGGTGGGATAATCTTGTAGTCACCTCAAAACTCGAGCAGTTATTGAGGAGCCACGTGGCCGCAAGTGGCTGGTGATCCAGGCTGCAATCAGCTCTCCTGCTGGGTGGAGTTCTGATGAGTGGGGAGTACAGATGTGGAAAATGGTGGCCCTCATGGTGTGGGTTCCTCTGGCTTCTTGTGAGGCTCTGCTGGGGTGGCGGTCTAGGGCTAGGACCCGCCATCCCTCCCGGATGCCTCATGATCAGCTGGGCACAGGGAGAGCAAGTAGTAGCTCTGCCCCGTGTGTGAGTCTCTGTCTTATTAATTAATTATTAATTTTTATATTATTTCTGTCTTATTATTATATATCTACTAAGACTTCTATGTTATCTAGATTGAGCACAGCTCCTCTTTATACCCACTGCACCCTGTGTGGGACAGTTAGAATTTACCAGGAGACTGCCACCCTAGCTACGTTGAGACAACTATCTTTAAGATTATAGGAAGGATCATACTAGTTTGCTCTCAAGCATTTAAGTGTGATCCTTTCAGCATACAGAGAACAAGATACTCAGAATCACCCTGGTGCAGATAATAAATAAGAAGGACCTTGTGGGTACCATATAGATTACATGAAGCCCATGAAATTAAGATGTATTACTTTATACCATTCCCTTCTCTCTCTCTCCAGTGTTTTATGTAAAAAGATAATCTCTGAAGAAGGGATTAGTCCTTGGAATAATCATTTGTTTAGACCTGTAGTGAGGCATCATGCTTTTACACTCTTCTACTACCTAGAAGCTATTTAGTGGATCTTTGTTGACAAGACCCTCCCTGAAGTTAGGGTTACTTTTGTGTATATAAGGGGCCTCAAACCATTCAATGTTCTTGGAGGAACTCTTCATGTTCCTGGAGTAAGCAGATGCCCTTGAACTACACTAGCATGTGACAGGACATATGGAGATGTTACTGGTGCCTGCTCAAGAAAATCGATGAACATCGGGAAGACAAGTGATACAAGAAGTGATATAAGGTGTCTGATTTGAGGTACGTTGAGGGTCTTGTCTCTGTGATGCTGAAAGGGTCATACTCACATGCTTGAGAGCAAACTAGTATGATCCTTCCTATAATCTTAAAGATAGTCATATGAACGTAGCTAGGGTGGCAGTCTCCTGGTAAATTCTAACTGCCCCACACTGGGTGCAGTGGGTATATAGAGGAGCTGTGCAATCTAGATAACATAGAAGTCTTTCTTTTTTTCTTTTTGGGGGTCACACCCGGCAATGCCTCAGGGTTTCTCCTAGGCTCAACACTCAGGAACCACTCCCTGGTACTTGGGGGACCATAAGGGATGCCGGGATCGAACCCGGCCGGGCATGAGCAGGCCACGTGCAAGGCAAATGCCCTACCCGCTGGGCTATCACTCCGGCCCTAACATAGAAGTCTTAGTCCAACTATATAATTGCACCTATTACTGCATTAATGTAATTCATGAATCACATTAATTCATTAATGTGATTCATGAATTACATTAATTAATGTATATAAAGTGGTCTGTGATATGGTGATGATAATTTCCAGAGTTATAATTAACATATTGATAAATGAGAAACTACACAATACCAAAGAATAAAGGTCCTTCTGAGAATAGAAAAGTGGACAAAAACCTACATCATTAATGTAAAAGCAATAGAAGCATATCTATGTTCTTCACAGGACTATTTTACAATAGCCAAATGTCCTATAACAGATGAGTAGATAAAAAGATGCAGTATATACACATTGGAATATTACTCAGCTATAAGAATGAGGGGCCGGAGCGATAGCTCAGCGGGTAGGGCGCTTGCCTTGCACGTGGCCAGCCCATGCCGGCCCGGTTCTTTTCCCGGCATTCCATATGGTCCCCTAAGCACCGCCAGGAGTAATTCCTGAGTGCAGAGCCAGGAGAAACCCCTGAGCATCGCCGGGTATGACCCAAAAAAGCAAAAAAAGAATGAAATTCTATCTTTTACTGCAGCTTCAATAGAGTTAGAGGAGGTTTGGTTAAACAAAGGACAAAAAAAAAAGGGGGACAACAGAGACTGGCACATATCCAAAAGAGCAAGAACAACAAGTGCTGGCATGGATGCAGGGAAAAGGGGACTCTCATCCATTGTTGGTGGGAATGTTGACTGGTACAGTCTTTTTGGAAAACAATATGGACATTCTTCAAAGACTAGAAATTGAACTCCCATTTGACCCAGCCATATCACTCCTGGGAACATACCCTGGGAAGCCAAAAAAAACACACAACAGAAACACCATCTGCACTTTTATTTTCATAGCAGCACTATTCACAATAGACAGAATCTGGAAACAACCAATGTGCCCGAGAGCTAATGAGTGGATAAAGAAACTTTGGTATATCTACACAATGGAATAGTATGCAGCTGTTAGGAAAAAATGAAGCTATGAAATCTGCCTATAAATGGATGGACATAGAGAGGATCATGTTGAGTGAAATTACCCAGAAGGAAAAAGACAGATATAGAATAACTGCATTTATTTGCATGACATATAGATATGTCATGTATATATATATATATACACATATATACACATAATATGTATATATGCATATATGTATATATGTATATACACACATATTATACCAATATCAAAGATTAGGTAAAATATGGATCAGGAGGTCTTGTTAAAGGTGGAAATTACCACAAACGCGTGGGGAGTCAGAGGTTAGGTAAGACAGAGAATGGAAACAGTGTGCTAATAATTGTTGAAAGTGCTAATACCAACCTAGAACTGAGCATTAAATACAGGCAAAAGATACCCATGACAACCTCTAAATGTATGTATTGTAATCCACAATGTGTAAGGGGAAGGAAGAGAGAAATAGAGAGAGAGATATATATAAAGAACCTGCCATAGAGAGAGATATAAAGAACCTGGCTAGGGAGAGGGGAGGAATCGGGACACTGGTGGTGGGAAATGGGCACTGGTGGAGGGATGGGTGCTGGAACACTGTATGACTGAAACCCAAATATGAACATCTTTGTAACTGCGTATCTCATGGTGGTATAATAAAATATTAAAAAATGGGGACAAACACCAGATGGTTTTATTCAGATGTAGTACATAAAGAAACAAACCAGGACTGGAATGATAGTACAGGAGGTGGGACATTTGGCTTGGATGTGGTCAAACAGAGTTCAATCCCCAGCATCCCAGATAGTTCCCTGAGCACTGCAGGAATAATTCATGAGTACAGAGTCAGGAATAACCCCTGAGCATCACTGGATGTGACCCAAAAAGACAACAAACAAACAAACAAACCAACATCCAATGATGATGACAAATGCTTAGACTTTGATGGCGGGTGATTGGTGGGAGGTGGGGGAGGAGCGAAGAGAGACTCTAGGTTATATAAGGATAGTAGTGGAGTTTTGTTTCATAATTTGGAATGCAGCAACATTATATACCACGCACAATTTTAACACTATTGCAATCATGCCAGCTCATGAAAGAGGACACCTTAATTTCCTGTTGCTGGTGACTCCATTTTAGCTGATTTAAGCCTACACTTTAGACATTCTTGCAAATTCTTGGACTCTCAGACAGGTTTGTTTACTCTTTCCCAACCCTAAAATCTGCCCCACCTCCTGGGCTTATAGGAGACCAAGAGAAACACATAATATCTGGGTATACGGTGAAATAAAAACCTAAAAGGGCTACAATAATCAGGTAGTCCCCACCAGTGTGAGACTGCAAGACTCTAACCTTATTGTAGCAACACAAATGGGTCCTAAATTAACTTGAGATATCTCTGGGAAGCCAATGGGAATTCTCTCATACTTTGTTCGACAATTAACACAAAGATACAGTTTTCCAATACCAAATACCTCATAAAACGAATCACACTTAACTTAGTCCTATATTAAGCTCTTTCCCTACTGGGAAGGTTTTTTTCTCTTCTACTTACTCTCCAATTGACTTTTCTACTTTCTAACTCTAAGTATCTTTATTACTCAATATTTTCAGACTTGAAAATATAAAAGAACGGTGGGTAGGGCATTTGCCTTACACACGGCTGACCCAGGGTTCGATCTCCGCATCCCATATGGTCCCCCGAGCACCGCCAGGAGTAATTCCTGAGTGAAGAGCCAGGAGTAACCCTTAGCATTACCAGGTACGATGCAAAAAGCAAATAAAGAAAGAAAAGAAAAACAAAGAAAGAAAGAAAGGAAAGGAAGGAAGGAAGGAAGGAAGGAAGGAAGGAAAGAAAGAAAGAAAGAAAGAAAGAAAGAAAGAAAGAAAGAAAGAAAAAGAAAGAAAGAAAGAAAGAAAAGAAAAGAAAAAGAAAACACGAAAGAGCCCAGAACTGCGGATGAATACAGAGATATGGCCTCCCACCACTCCTGCATTACCCTCATACCACCACCCCCCAAAAAAATGTCAGACACCTTAGGATAGTGGAACAATAAAGAGAAGTCAACATAGCTGTTTATACAAAATAAACAAAAGACAATTGTTAAGTAAATAATCACTGTATCACTGTCTTCCCGTTCATCATCGATTTGCTCGAGTGGGCCCCAGTAACATCTCCATATGTCCTGTCTCATGCTAGTACAGCCCAAGGGCATCTGCTTGCTCCAGGAACATAAAGAGCCTCAATCCATTCGGAATGAGGTCTATAATTGTTACTGGTATTTGGCATATATCAAATACAACACGGGTAGCTTGCCAGGCTCTGCCGTGCAGGTAGCATATCTCATGGTGGTATAATAAAATACTTTAAAAAAAATTCAAAATATACATACAGAGAACAGACTGGTAATGGGGGCTGTGTAAATGGTCAAAGGTCAAATTTTCAAACATAAAAGATGCTCTGAAACTGTATGCAATTTTATTTTTTAATATATTTTTTAAAAAAATTTATATCATGGGGCCGGAGCGATAGCCCAGCGGGTAGGGCGTTTGCCTTGCACGTGGCTATAAAAAAGTTAATGTCCACTGTGGAATAGATAAGGAATGAGGAACTTGCCAATGAGTATAGTACAATTGTAAAAACTATAAAAACACAATCTTTTCAATTTGGGGAGATTTTCCTAATGGCATAAAGCAAATGATGAAAAATTTATGGAAGATAATTTGTTAAATCTTTGTAAGAAGAGTGGTGGTGTGGTACTTAAAATGTGACTCTCTCTCTCACTCCCGCAACTCCCGCTAGCTCAGTAAGACTGAGGCTGCACTCAGGGAGGGCTTGAGAGCTCCCTGGGTCTTTCGCAACCAAAGGCTATTGTATCTTCCAAGAGGGACACTCCACCGGCATTGTCAATGATCACAAACAGGTTGAAGATGCTAAGTGAATTCTAACAATAATAGCCAAGAAGTCAGAGAAGCAATCGAGGACTGCTTTTTACAGTTTTTATATGTAAGGTAGCCTAAGGGATCCCGGACGTCCCTGCCACAGTTCAGTCCTAGGGCAGAAATTTCACTAGGAGAAATTGGTTAAGACTATCAAAGGCTGGGGTCAGTAAAGCAGGTAGGGCACTGCAGGAGACTTACCAGTATTCGATCCCTAGCACTCCACATGGTCTCCTGAGCACCACCAGGAGTGATCACTGAGTGCAGAGCCTGGAGAAGTCCCTCAGCATCAGTGGGTGTGGCCCCAAACAAACAAAAAAGGACAAGCAAAAGGCTAGCAACTGTGCTGTTTATAAAACAGGGTGTCACTCCAAGATACCAACACTGTTCTTCCTGTAGCTTCAGGGCAGTAGCTCAGTGACCTTGGCCAAGCAAGGAGGCAGGCACTGAAGACAGAGCTACAAATAATTAAGTTTATTTAAAATTAGAATGGGGGCCGGAGCGATAGCCCAGCGGGTAGGGCGTTTGCCTTGCACGCAGCCAGCCCATGCCGGCCCGGGTTCAATCCCCGGCATCCCATATGGTCCCCCGAGCACCGCCAGGAGTAATTCCTGGAGTGCAGAGCCAGGAGCAACCCCTGAGCATTGCTGGGTGTGACCCAAAAATGCAAAAAAAAAAAAAAAAAATTAGAATGGGGGAAAAGTTAAAACTGAAGCCTTATTTGGAACTAAGGTGATTTTGTTGGTAAGCAAAAAAGGGCAGGCAACAAACACAAGGAGAGAAAGAACTAAACTAAATGGAAGGCTGCACCACTGCAGAGTGGGAAGCTACTGGGTAAGAATTATTAAACAAGGTAGAAACATAAGGGAACTGGAGAGATGGTACAGAGGTAGGGGCATTCGCCTTGCATGCGGTCTACCTGGGTTCGATCCCTGCCATCCCATATGGTCCCCCAAGCACTGCCAGGAGTAATTCCTGAGTGCAGAGCCAGGAGTAACCCCCTGAGCATCGCTGGGTATGACCCCAAAAGGGGAAAACAAAAAAAAAAGTTCAAGAAATACGACTATTTACCACAGACAACTTAACATTCCTTCTAGATTTAAAACAAGCTTCAAGCAGGGCCTGAGAAAAGACTCCATGGGGTCTGGACATGCCTCCACAGGTAGAGTGCACGCTTTGTGTGTGGGGAGTTCAAACCCCACAATCACATGGCTCCCCAGCAACATAGGAGGGTGCCCCTTGCACTGAGACAGGAGAAGACCTTGGATAGTGCTGGATGTGGCCCCAAACAAAAACAAAGCCACAACATACCAACACCCATACCAGGAACCATTCTACATTCATTAGTATAGTTAAAATATGACAATATATAGGAAGTGCTATCAAAGATGTGAAGAAACTAAAACCCTTATGTACTCCCGGTAGACAGTGAAATAGGGTATTTGCTTTGGAAAACAGCCCAGCGTTTCCTAAAATGTTAAATATAAAGATACCATATGATTCAATAATTCCATGCCTGCTTAGACACTGAAAAGCAACAAAAACATATGTTCATACAAAACTGTATACACAAATGTTCATAGTAGCATTATTCATAAAAGCTGAAAGAAGTGATCTAAATGTTCATCCACTAGCGAATGGATATATAAAATTAGTAAATTCATAAATGGAATATGACTTAGTAATTCAATTACTTGAATTTAAAATCCAAAGAAACGAAGCAATACTGATATAAGTTACAAAATGGATGAGCACTTAGAACACTGTGCAAAGTAAAAAGAAGCCAGCTATAGAAGATCACATATGGTAGGATTCCACCTACGAGAAATATCTAGAAGAAAAGTCTATAGAAGCAAATATCAGATTTGTGGTTGCCTAAAAACGGGACAAGGTGGGCACACAATATGGGAAGAAGTGAGATGCAGCCCTCCGTCTCTTTGTCGCTGTCTCTCTCCCTTCCCATCCCTCCCCTCCAATTAAAAAGAGTCATTTTACTTCACTATTCGCCTCCCGAAAATTTTCTTTAACTAATTTTTTTTTATTGAATCACCATGAGATACAGTTGCAAAGTTGATCATGATTGAGTTTCAGTCATACAATGTTCTAACATGCTTTGCTTCACCAATGTACATTTCCCACTACAAATGTCCCTGGTTTCCTTCCTGCCACCCCCTGATCCCAGTCTGCATCTATGGAAGGTACCCCCTTTTCTCTTTCTCTCTCTCTCTCTCCCCTTCCTTGTGGTAGATGTACCATCGTTTCTTTATCCAGTCATCTGTTCTAGGGCACCTGAGTGGTTTCCAGATTCTGGCTATTGTGAATAGTGCTGCAATGAACATCGAAGTGCAGATGGCTTTTCTGTAGTGTCTTTTTGAGCTTGCAGGGTATTCCCAGAAGTGGTATTTCTGGGTCATATGGAAGATTAATTTATAGTTTCTTGAGAAATGCCCATTTATTTTCCCAAAATGCTGGACCACTCAGCATTCCCACCAATAATGGAAGAGTTCCTTTCTCCCTGCATCTGCGCAAGCACTGGTTGTTTTTGTTCTTTTTTTGATATGTGTCAGTCTCTGTGGTGTGAGATGATACCTTATTGTTGTTTTCATTTGCATCTCCCTGATGATTAGTGATGAAGAACATTTTCATGTGCCTTTTCACTGAATTTTCTTTCTCATGTAATACAGCTTCCTAAGATGTATAAGTGTTTAGCACTTCCTAAGGGGTTGGTAAGATGCTGAGGCCTGTACTCTGCAGGGGTTCATCACAGACTTCCTCCTCGCCTAGGGTTCTGGGTGCTCCCGGATGATAGAGTAGGGACAGAGAAAGCTGTAGTTTCTACCATCTTGGCTACCATCTTGCTTCTCCCCTCTCACATAAATCTCCCAGGAAACCCCACTGGTTCTGCCACTCAGAACCAAATCACTGCTAAATCTTATTTTTACCTACCATCTTATAAACTTTTGCCCAATACAAAAAAAAAAAAAACAAACAATATGCTTTACAATCTAAATCTACCAACAGTGTAAGAAAATAGTTGTTTTTCTAACCTTTCATGAATATGCCATCTCACTCTTTGTAGTATTAACATCTTAAAACATTTTTAGAACAAGATTCTGGAATTCCACTCAAAAGCTATAAGTCATTATGTTTAGTAGCAAAGGTAATGATCACTATTTGTTGCAAAGAATTCATGATTTTGTGACAGTACTTAAGCAAAATGTAAACAGGAGTCAGATTCATTTTTTTAAATATTTTATTATACCACTGTGAGATACACAATTACAAAGATGTTCATAAGATGTTCATATTTGGGTTTTGGTCATACAGTGTCCCAGCACCCATCCCTCCACCAGTGCCCATTTCCCACCACCAATGTCTCTGGTTCCCTGACCCCTCCCTAGCCTGCCTCTATGGCAGGTTCTTTATTTAATTCATTATTTAATTCAGAAGAGCTTGGGTTTGAATGATTACATCCCCCTAATTTTTTGACTAGAATTGCTATGAATAGTTAGGCATTGTAGTAGAAATTGTAAAGTCTAATGAGAAGAAGCTTATAACTTGATCATAAGGATCTAAGCAGAAAAGCAGTTCAATAACTATGAAACATGAATACATTTCAGAAGCACAGGAATTGATCATGGTTAGAGTCAAATTATTTGTCAACAACTTATTTATTTATTCATCTATCTATCTATCTATCTATCTATCTATCTATCTATCTATCTATCTATCTATCTATCTATCTATCTATCTATCTATCTATCTATCTATCTATCTATCTATCTATCTACCTAGCTATGGTTAGAGTCAAATTTTTTGTCAACAACTTATCTATCTATCTATCTATCTATCTATCTATCTATCTATCTATCTATCTATCTATCTATCTATCTATCTATCTATCTATCTATCTATCTATCTATCTATCTATCTATCTATCTATCTATCTATCTACCTACCTACCTACCTACCTACCTATGGCTGATTGTGTCACACCTGGCGATGCTCAGGGGTTACTCCCAGCTCTGCACTCAGGAATTACTCCTGGTGATGCTCGGGGACCTATAAGGGATGCTGGGAACCGAACCCGAGTCAGTTGCATGCAAGACAAACACCCTCCCTGCTGTACTACTGCTCCAGCCCCTGTCAACACTTAAGAGAAGATAAAGTCATAATGTTTTTTGAAGTTCAAAGGAGAAAGAAATCAGTTCAGGTTAGAGTGAGATTTATTTCCTAAGTGTAGAACTTATTATATATACAGGAACACTAGAATTTCTTTTTTGTTTTAACATTATTCAAAAGAGTTTGAACAATGAATACTAGAATTTAAATGTTTTCCCCAGTGCCAAACCTTGGTCTCATGAATGCAAGGCAAGCATTTACCATTTAGCCACACAATAGGCCCCAAGACTGAACTAATTCTAATGCTGAGTGTTTATAACATTTCACCATTATTCAGCTATTACAATCTACCATTTATTAGCTTTCTGCTTTTTTTCTTTTTATTATTTTTACTTAAACATGCATTGTAAACAAGAAAGCTTGTGACAATGTATACCAATTCCTCTCATAGTGAGCGGTTGGTTAAGCGCATCTGTAGATTCACTTAGTCCTGTCATCATGATTTTATTTTCTTTCATATAGAGATGTACATGGGAATTTATTACAATGTAATGGTGGGTCAACTAGTACAAGTTCTTTTGTCTAATATCCTTCACATAGAGATATATCCTTCTTGACTAGCAGAATATTCACTGTATCACTGTCTTCCCGTTAATCATCGATTGGATCGAGCGGGCCCCAGTAACATCTCCATATGTCCTGTCTCATGCTAGTAGAGCCCAAGGGCACCTGCTTGCTCCAGGAACATAAAGAGCCTCAAACCGTTCCATCAGGTCACGGGAATGAGGTCTAAAATTGTTACTGGTATTTGGCATATCAAATATGACACGGGTAGCTTGCTAGGCTCTAACACTTAAATTGTCCAAGAACGCATCATGAACTTCAAGAAGATTGGAAAGAAAAGCCCATCATTTTCTTGCACACAGATATACAATACTTGAGTTTTGCCAGTGACACAAGTCACTGGCCGACTCCATCAATCTCCACTATTGACTGGAAGTGCTTTCTTGGATTGTATTCACGCTTTCCAGTTTACTGTACACTCTGCCTTTCATGTTGCGTCAGCAGAACACAGAACTGGCAAGAGTGAAACTATGGTCCTCAAAGCCAAAATATTATCTAGTCCCTACAGAAATAGTTTGTTGACTCCTGCTCTGATCTAGATCAATCTAGTTTCAGAAGCATGTTGTTTATTTACTAGATCTTAAGTGGAGAAGAATGTTTTCTTTTAAAATTTGTTTTGGAGCTATACATGTGACAGTAAAATTCTAAGATCTATTACATGATGACTGAACATCAGCAAGGTTTTCTGCTCAATTTCAATTTATGCTAAATTAATATCGCTATCAAACTGAAAGTCCAGTTTAGTAACTGCAATGAATTAATCCCATGTTACTAACTTGAAAAAAATTAATTAACTTAAAAAAATGAGGTCTGAAGTTCACATACACATTTTAAATCACTGCACTTTTAAATCAACATAGCTAATGAGTTTATGTAAGATTGAGAACCTACTATATTAGACTTTTAAAAGTTCAAAATTTGCTACCCAGAAAGCTGTATCCACACCCATATGACTGAGAATAAACAAGAAGTTTCTATTACTATCTGAAACTCATCACCCATGTAAAAGTTTTTATAGCATGAAACACAGAGTAATGCACAGGTTACCAACTAATCACTCCCCTATTCCAATAATCTTCTCTGCTCAACATTAAAAAGTCTATATTTAATCAAAACTAAAGTTTTGTTGTTGATTGGCTTTTAAAAAATCATTGAATACTGTAAATGTATGTGCTATTTCTGAATACTACTTATAGCTATAAAAAGTCAACAAAGGTTTTGTTGGTTGGCTTTTAAAAAATCATTGGATATTGTAAATGTATGTGCTATTTCTGAATACTACTTATAGCTATAAAAAAGTCAACATAGGAAAAAATGAATATTTTATGAGAATAATGAAGTGACATTTGAACACTTTCCAAATAAAGTCAATTAGACAAGTTAAAATGTGCATATTATGACTCAGTGAGTAACCTCCAAGTATCCAAGGATTATAGAAACTCTTAATAAATTGAAAATTAATTATGTGAATAGTTTTACAAGAAAAAGAACCTATTGAAAAGCTTATTAGGTACTCCACATATATAGAATTAAAAGCATAACATTTATTTAGAACTGGAAAAGACTGAAAAAATAAAACAATCCTGAGAAAGAGAAAAAAAACTATCACAATTCTTCAGTGATACACTACAAAGTGACTTCAGAATACACTACAAAGTGACTATATTCAAAACAGCACATTATTAGAAGAAAAGCAATCACACAGATCTGGGTTGGAGCAATAACACAGCAGGTAGGGTGTTTGCCTTGCATGCGGCCGACCTGGGTTCGATTCCCGGCATCCCATATGGTCGCCCAAGCACCACCAGGAATAATTCCTGAGTGCAGAGCCAGGAGTAAACCCTGAGCCTTGCTGGGTGTGACAAAAAAAAAATCACATAGATCAGTAGCATAGCCTTGAGAGCCCCAAAGCTAACCTAACCATATATGTATGATTAATATATGACAAAGGAGCAAATATTCTATCACGGAACCAGAAATAGTCTCTTCAATAAACGGTCTTGGAAAAACTGAATGGCTACATACAAAAGAATAAAAGTAGACAACTGTGTTATACCTCACACAAAAATTAACTCAAAATGAGTTAAATTGAGTGCAAGACCTGAAATAAAGAAATACATACAAAAAGGACAGGCTATACCTCTTTTGACATTGGTCATATTGCAAGAGACAGAAGTGAAACATAAACAAATGGGATCCATCAAACTAAAAAATTTATGCAAAAAGAAACAAATGACCATCAAAACAAAAAGACACACTACTAAAAGGGAAATAATATCTGCATATCATGCACCCAATAAGGGTTTAATAAACATAATATACAATTAACTTATACAACAACAAAACCCCTAAAGTGTTCAATTAAACAATGGGCAATCTGAATAATCAGAGCAAATGCACACTCAAAGTCAAAGGCTGTAAAACAATTCTCCAAGCAAACAACTCCTCCAAAAAGGCCAGTGTAGCCGTACTAGTATCTGACAACATAGACTTCAGGCTGAAAAAGTTAGAAGGGATAGTGAAGGCAATTTCTTAATAATTAAGGGGCATGTGGGGGCCGGAGCAATAGCCCAGCGGGTAGGGTGTTTGCCTTGCACGGGGGCCGGCCTGGGGCAGGCCCGGGTTTGATCCCCGGTCCCGGTCCCCCGAGCACCGCCAGGAGTAATTCTTGAGTGCAGAGCCAGGAGTAACCCCTGAGCATTGCTGAGTGTGACCCAAAAAAGCAAATAATAATAATAATAATAATAATAATAATAATAATAATTAAGGGGTATGTATATCAGGAAGAAATTACACTCCTAAACATATACAGACCCAATGAGGGGCCAGCAAAATACTTCGAAAAACTGCTAATAGATGTCAAAGAAGACATTGACAGTAACACAATTGTAGTTGGAGATTTCAACATTGCTCTATCAACTCTTTATAGATTGACAAGACTGAAACTCACCAAGGAAATATAGGCACTGAAGCAAGAATAGAAGAAAGAGGGCAGGTAGATATATACAGGGCTTTTCATCCCCCAAAAGATGAATTTTCTCCAGTGCACATGGAACATTTTATTTTTTTAAGTATTTTATTATACCACCGTGAGATATACAATTACAAAGATAAACAATTACAAAGTTCATATTTGGGTTTTGGTCATACAGTGTTCCAGCACCCATCCCCTCCACCAGTGCCCATCTCCCACCACCAATATCCCTGGTTTCGCCCCCCTCCCCAGCCCGCCTCCTTGGCAGGTTCTTTATTTCTTTCCCTTTCTCTCTATCTCTTTCTCTTTTCCTTCCCTTCCAGACTATGGATTACAGAACATACATTAAAGGGTTGTCATGTGTATCCTTTTGCCTGTATTTAATGCTTAGTTCTAGGTTGGTATTAGTACTTTCGACAATTGTTAGCACACTGTGGAACATTTTCTAAGATAGAAATTTATTTTTGTGGCCATGTGTTGAGCCTACAATAAAATAAAAAAAGATAGAAACTGTGTCAACTATTTTTTCAGTTCATGATAAAATGAAAATGGAAGTTAACCATACACAGAAACAGAGTCAACCCAAACACCTAGAAACTGAAAGCTCACTGCTGAAAAACCAGTGGGTCACAGAAGAACTCAAACAGGAAATCCAAAGATTTCTAGAAACAAAATGAAAATGAAGACACCAACTATCAGAACTTGTGGGATACAGCGAAAGCAGTGTTAAGAGGAAAATTCATAGTTCTGCGAGTATTCATCAGGAAAGAAGAAAGAGTCCACATAAATAACCTGACTTCACAGCTCAAAATATTAGAAAAGACCAGCAAAAGGAGCCTAACCCTTTTGGGAGCAATTAGAAGCAAGGTTAAACATATGGGACTACATGAAACTAAAAAGCTTCTTCACCTCAAAAAAAATGGTGACCAAGATACAAAGACAGTCCACAGAGTGGGAAAGAATATTCACCCATTACCCATCTGATAAGGGGCTAATATCCAGGATATATCAGGCAATGGTAGATCTTTAAATAAGAAAACAGTCAACCTCATCAAAAAAATGGGGAAAAGAATGGACAGAAACTTCGACAAGGAAGAAATTTGAATGGCCAAAAGACATATTAAAAAATGCTCATCATCACTAATCATCAGAGAGATGGAAATCAAAACAACAATGAGGTATCATCTCACACCACAGGTGCTGGCCTGGATGCAGGAAGAAATGCTGGCTCATCCAATGTTGGTGGGAATGTTGACTGGTACAGCCCTTTTGGAATCACCAAGAGGGGCTTCTGGGCCTCTTGAGCACCACTTAGGAAACTCCATAATAAATAAAACTGATGAATTCTGGAATGGAGAGATAGCTCAACAAACTGAGCACATGTTTTGCATGCAGGAGGCTGGGTTTGGTCCCTGGCTCCACACAGACCCCCAAGCAGTCTTGGGAATTAGGAGTGGCACCTGAACACTGCCCTGCCACCCCCTTCCCCCCAAAAACAATACAACTAAATTAGATGAATTTATTTGATCTTTGATCTGTTTTCCCCCCTTTTGGGCCACACCTGGCGGTGCTCAGGGGTTACTCATGGCTATGCACTAAGGAATTACTTCTGCTGGGCTCAGGGGACCACATGGGATGCCAGGGATCAAACCTGGATTGACTGTTCAAGGCCAGTGCCCTACCCACTGCACTACTGCTCCGGCCCCAAAATGATAAAAATTTATTTTAAACATGGGGCCGGAGCGATAGCCCAGCGGTAGGGCGTTTGCCTTGCACGCGCCGGCCTGTGCCAGCCTGGGTTCGATCCCTGGCATCCCATATGGTCCCCTGAGCACCGCCAGGAGTAATTCCTGAGTGCAGAGCCAGGAGAAACCCCTGAGCATTGCCGGGTGTGAACCAAAAAAGTAAAAATAAAAATAAAATAAAATAATAAAAAAAATTATTTTAAACAAATATGTGAATGTTAATTAAATAAGCTTATAAACAAATCACTTCATAGCTCTAGTTTAGTGTTAATAAAGAAAGCAATGTCTAGGGCTGGAGAGATAGTATAGTGGGTAGGGCACTTACCTTGCATGCATCTGACCTGGATTCGATTCGATAACCCATAGCTGTCCTGCACCCCAAAGATAGATTCCTGAATGCAGAGCCAAGAGGAATCACTGAGCATCACTGGGTGTGGCCCAAAACAAAAAGCAAACAACAACAACAAAAAAAAGCAAAAGCAATGTCCATTATCCATTATCCATTGTTGACACCTTAGAGATTCAATGCAAACAGTATAGGATGTTGGGTGAACCAGTGATTAAAGTTCACCTAAACAAACAGAGGTCTGCAAAGTGTGGAAGATTAAAATCAATGAGAAGCTATATGGTAAGTCAGCTTATCAGCTCAGGGATCAAAATGCAGAAGAAATACGATCAGACCTCTGATTAA
Source organism: Cryptotis parvus (assembly GCA_021461705.1). Classification (NCBI taxonomy): domain Eukaryota; kingdom Metazoa; phylum Chordata; class Mammalia; order Eulipotyphla; family Soricidae; genus Cryptotis; species Cryptotis parvus. Next base: position 8,566 of record JAJIBD010010733.1, on the reverse strand, counting down.
CCTTGCTTTAACATTTCTCTGCAACTAATTTTTTTTAAATATATTTATTAAAAGTCATATGACACGGACATGGAATAATCAATCACATGAAAAAACAAGAATCATTTGGAAAGAGAAAAATCAATGGTAGCTTTCCAAGATGGTATAAAATTATGTCCCTTTATTTAAGGGAGCAAAAAGTTCTTTCAAGTGGACCAATCATTAAATCAAATGTCATATTTCATCTTTATAAAAATAAGTTTATCATAATAATTGCATGTTCTTTTACTGAAATGTTACTAAACACTATATGGAGAAGTCTTTTCTGATTTTAAAATTTATTAAAACCTTAAATCATATAGTATTCTGAAGATTAAGTGGAAAAAATAACTAAAGGGTCAGGAATATTGAAAATTACAGTGGGTCAACAGTTGCTGTGTGATAGTATGGACAATTGGAACAGGATACTGATTACTTAAAAGATGTAAAAACATTAAGATCTTCATGCAAAATCTCAAAGTTTATATAACACAAATTATGTAAGTTGGCTGGTAGACTCTAGCCTATAAGCAAATTGACTACAAACTAGTATAAAGGAAGGTTATTTTTGCTTATGTGTGGCTGATTTACATTAGTAAGAGAATATTTTAAACATTTCAGTACAGTTTTCTCATGTGACTCTTATTAATTTTTTTTGTAAATTTACAAATGGAAATATGAAACAGTAAGATTTTCTTAATCATGCTTTCATTCTTAAACACATTGTCATGGGGTAAGAGGCAAAAGAGAAAAGAGGCTTCATGTGTATTTGAACTTGTGAACATTTTGTCAAACAGTCCTATTTCCAAGACATAGCTGCAATCTAGACCACTTTTTCTGTTTTCCCTTGGTTATAGCCCTTACTTATTTAGAATGACAGCGCTGTAAACTGTGCTATTTGTTTCCAGAGCAGATGGGGAAAGTAGCTGCCATATAATGTGATTAAAATATGAGGTCTCTGTTTAGTATTTACTTTCATTTTTAAGCTTCAGATTTCAGGCTTAAGCAACTTTAATCAAGGCAAGAACGACCAGACAGCTGCTGCAGCCCTAGTTCACTGCGTATGTTCTGCATGAGGAATGATCTAACAAACAATCCCAGAAAACAATCAACTGTACCATTTGCCAAGGCAGTGACAAACTCAGATTGTTGGGGAGAGTCTAGTGAGGTTAAACAATCTTTATAGAGAAAAATAGTGTAACCGCTATCAAAATTAAAAATGCATTTACTATTTTGTTTTCTGATTATGGTAGTAGTCACAGAAATCTTTGCAAATATCGACTTGTACAGAACAGTCCATTAAAAAATGAAATGTTTTGCTGCATGATAAATTTTTTTTCAAGCAAGTGAGATTTAGCATAAGATAATCAGATCATGGCCATTTACAGGTGAAAAATCATAGGTCATCAAGATACGCAGAGCTAACAATTATCATAATTTATCTCAGTTAATCATCCAACCGAGATAGAAACTAGTATCCAATTTTTATAAAGGAGTATGATGAATGTCCAATACAAAAGAAGTGACTTGCCCAAGCAACGGAGGAGCAACGGAAGCTAGATAAACTCTGGACTTGTGTACACAATTCCAGTAATATGCTCCTTTCTTGATGCAATAGAGAATGATGCTTCATTCTCTATTGTGTCAAGTTGTTGAAAAAAAAATTCAAGAATATTTATTTTTGACCTAATGATTCTATTTTTATCCGACAGCTATTGTACAAATACACAAGATGATAATATTCCAAGTTTTTCTCCGCATCAGTGCTTGACTGGGGAAAAGATTTAAAATAACTCATGTCCCCTCGTGGCACAATTATTAAAATGAACTAGAGCACAGCTGCAGAAATATGTAGTATGGGGTTTGCCTTCCGGGCGACTGACCCCAGTTCAATCCCAAACACCTCATGTCCCATTGAGCACTAGTGGGAGCAATGTCCAAGCACAGAACCTGGAGTAGAAGATGAACTCCACCAGGTGTGGCCCCAAACCATTTCCTTCCCCATAAAAAATTATAGCAATATACTTCCAGTGGAATAAAACAAAGTTCTAAGCAGGAATTAAGAACTTCTGGGCCGGCCCAGCCGCAGAAGGTAACCCGAGCGCAGGTGTGCCCAAAAGAAAAAAAAAGAACTTCTCTATACACTGAATTAAAAATTAATAACTCCAAAATAAATGCTCAGAATTAAAAAAGCAAAACACAAATAATATAATGTCGGACAAGAGAGATAGTACAGGGGTTAAAGCTCTTGCCTTGCATGTGGCTAACCTGGTTTGATCCCTTGCACTGTATGTGGTCCCCTAAGCACAGCCAGAAGGAAGCCTGAACACTTCTGGTGTGGGCCAAAACAAAACACAATTTAAAAAAGTTATAAAAAATTCACATATGTATTTGCCTTGGACATGGCCAACCTGGGTTTGATCCCCAGCATCCCATCTGACCCCCTGAACACTGCCAGTAGTAATTCCTGAGTGCAGAGCCAGAAGTAACCCCTGAGCATCGCCAGGTGTGACCCAAAAAAAGCAAAAAATTTTTTTCACACATATATGTGCGTGTACATATGTGTGCATGTGTATCTATAAACATACATGTATGCTAGCCTTTGTGTGAAAAGAAGAAAGAAAACATCAGTATCATTATCTACAGTTATTTGTGCGTATAAATAAATATTGGAAGGATAAATAAGAAAGTAGAAATAACTTTCACCAGAATGGAATGGTGTGGAGGCAGGTAATGACAAAGGACAAAGCAGGATGATGAGCAAGTACTTTTTAATAACAAGGGGTTAGAGGCAGCAGAGTGGGTCTATGAGTCTATGTACTAAGCTTTGATTTATCTCCCAAGAATAGCAATTCAATTAACTTTTGTCCTGCTCTAGCAAGAGCAAAATATGTTCCACATAGAATACATTTTTACTACATTTGAAATCTGGATCAAGAAAAGAAAACAGTACTGAGAATACAGAAAGGAAACACATTCCTTATGACTTAAAATAGAGCCATCAACTTAGGATATATAGCTTAGTTCTTAGATTTGTTCAACATATTCCACCAAAGGTATACAGTAAATTTATGTGAATAGGGAAGAAAATGTCTGCTGAACTACCTTCAGAGCTAAAATTAGAATTCCTTTACTTCTGTTTCAAATTTCTCAAAAGCTAAGTATTGTAAATAGTATTTGAAAGAGCAAAGGATTCTGAAACTTTGGTCTCAGCAGCTAAACTGTCAAACACAAATGCTAGATAATGTATCTTCACTATCATCCCCTGAAAATCGTTCTTCATAAATTCCTCATTGTGAGCTTTCCCTTACTGCAAAAAGTTCAGAAGGATTTTTCTTCAAGGGGAAAACTTTCCAAGTTCAGGTTTCTCATACAAGAATGGTGGAACTGATATGATGAATAAAGGCAATCACAGATTATATTCCTAGAGTGATTTATGGATCACACATTGCATTCTCACAGCTTTTCAAAAAATTTAATCTTTACATACGGTCTGAAGCATAGACATTATTATGTTTTATATAAAAAAAGGTCCAGAGAAATGAAGTGATTGGTTAAAACCCTTATAGAAATTGACCCTAAATTCAAAGGCATTTTTCTCACTTTGAATCCAGATGATTTTCTGTTATTGTACAGTTAAGAAAGATGTACAGTAGTGAAAATCATCTTTGACAATAATTTAAATCACCCACAAAGTATGAAAAAAATTTAGTGTGAGGCATTTAACAATTCCACTAATATTTTATTTCAAAATCATATATAGTAGACAATATAATAAATCACATATTATAGAGTAAATACCTATAATACAATATTTTGCTACATGTATTTCTCAAAAAAAGAAATCTTCAAAAATTAAAAAAAAATTTTTTTTTTGCTTTTTTGGTTCCCACCTGGCAATGCCCTACCCTCTGTACTATTGCTCCAGAACCCCCCACACCTAACCCCTTTATACTTTTTTTGGGTTACACCCAGCGATGCTCAGGGGTTACTCCCGGCTCTGCAGTCAGGAATTACTCCTGGCCATGCTGAGGGGATTATATGGGATGCCAGGGATTGAACCTGGGTCGGCTGCCAGCAAGGGAAACACCTTACCACCTGTGCTATCGCTCCGCCCCTCAAAAGAGAACACTTATAGGTGACTTTTGTATAGTGCATATCATGAAACTCAACTGTATAAATAATAGCTAACATTCACTGAAGGCTAATTATGATCTCCAGAATCATAGAAAGTTCCCTGAGCACTGCTAGGGATCACTCCTGAGCACAGAGCCAGGAATAGCCCTTGAATATGTACAAAGAAACTACAAAAAGCTGCTTCAAGAAAGAAGAGGACATGAGGTGCTGGAGCGATAGTCCAGCGGGTAGGGCGTTTGCCTTGCACATGGCCGGCCCTGTGCCGACCCAGGTTCGATCCCCAACATCCCATATGGTCCCCCGAGCACCTCCAGGAGTAATTCCTGAGTGTTGAGCCAGGAATAACCCCCTGAGCATTGCTGGGTGTGACCCAAAATGCAAAAAAAAAAAAAAAAAAGAAAGAAGAGGGGGGGGGGGGGGGAGGGGGGGGGGGGGGGGAGGAGGGGAGGGGGGGAGGAGGGGGGAGGGGGGGGAGGAGGAGGGGGGGGGAGGAAGAAGAAGAAGAAGAAGAAGAAGAAGAAGAAGAAGAAGAGGACATGAAGAAATGGAAGCGCATTCTCTGCTCATGAATTGGGAGAATTAACATTGTCAAAATGGTAATACTCCCTAGAGCTTCTACAGATTCAATGTGGTCCGTATAAGGATACCCATGACATTCTTCAAAGAAAAGGACCAAACACACCTGAAATTTGTGTGGAAAAATAAACCCCCCACAAATAGTTAAAGCAATCCTTGAGGGAAAAGAAGATGGGAGGCATCAATTTCCCCAACCTCAAACTCTACTACAAGCAGTAGTAATTAAAACAGAATGGTATTGGTATAGAGATAGACCCGTAGACCTGTAGAGCAGAACTGAATATCCTGAAACACACCCTCAAATATATGATCACTTAATCTTTGATAAAGGAGCAAAATACATTAAGTGGAGCAAAGAAAGCCTATTCAACAAATGATGCGGGGTAAACTGGGCAGCTACGTGTAAAAAATGAACTTAGATCTTGGTCTAATGCCATGCTCAAAAGTCAGATCGAAATGGGTTAACGATCTCAACATCAGAATGAATCAATAAGGTACATCAAAGAAAACATAGCAAAAATGCTCTATTCCATCCGGAGCAAAATTTATCTTCAAAGATGAAACACCACTGACAAAGCAAATGGAAGCAAAAATAAATAAATGGGATTATATAAAGCTGAAAAGCTTCTGGACCTCAAAAGAAATGGTGACCAAGATACAGAGACAGCCCACAGACTGGGAAAGAATATTCACCCAACATCCATCTGATAAGGGGTTAATATCCATGATATATCAGGCAGGGGGTAGAACTTTTGCAAGAAGAAAACAGCCAATCCCATCAAAAACTTGGGAGAAGAAATGAACAGAAACTTCCAAAAAGAAGAAATTCGAATGGCCAAAAGGCATATGAAAGAATGCTCTTCATCACTAATCATCAGGGAAATGCAAATCAAAACAACAATGAGATATCATCTCATACCACAGAGACTGGCACACATCCAAAAGAACAAGAACAACCAGTGCTGGCGTGGATGCGGGGATAAAGGGACTCTCATTTCACTGATGGTGGGAGTGCCGACTGGTCCAACCCTTTTGGAAAACAATATGGACATTCCTTCAAAAACTAGAAATTGAGCTCCCATTTGACCCAGCAACACCATTCCTGAGAATATATCCTGGAGACCCAAAAACACACAGCAGAAACACCATCTGCACATTTATGTTCATAGCAGTACTATTCACAATAACCAGATTCTAGAAACAACCAGAGTGCCTGAGAATAGAGAACTGGATAAAGAAACCAGTATATCTACATAATGGAATACTATGCAGCTGTCAGAAAAGATGAAGTCATGAAATTTGCCTGCAAATGTGTGGACATGGAGACTATCATGCTGAGTGAAATTAGTCAGAAGGAAAAGGACAGATATAGAATGACTATACTCATTAAATTGTGGGAAATGTTAATGCTAGACTAGAACTAAGTGTTGAATGCAGAGAAAGGGATTTACATGGTAATCCCTAAATGTCTGTAGGGCAAGTCACAATATGCAAGAGAAGAGAGAAAGGAAAAGTGCCTGCTTAGAGACACGGGGAATGGGGGCTTGGTGATGGGAATAGGGCATTGGTGGAGGGGCGGGTGCTGGAACAATGTATGACTGAAACCCAATCATGAACATTTTGGTAATTGTGTATCACACAGTGGTATAATAAAAAAATTAAAAATAGCCCTTGAGCACCACTGAGTGTGACCCATCCTTCTATCTCAATAATAATTTATTATAAAATTATAATAATTTTATAATAAATTTATTATAAAAAATAAACCCTGTATGTGATCCAGCAATTTCATTTCTTAGTATTTAATCAATGAAAATAAAAACACCAATTCAAAAATATATTTACATCTCCAAGCTCACTGTAGTATCATTGCCATTGTTTTGTGTCCTACTTATTTAAAAAACTTCTTTTCACTGCAACATTATTTACAAGTCTACATAAGGAAACAGGATCTGGAGAGATAATACTGAAGCTGAGGTACTTGCCTTGAGTGCGGCTGTGGGCTCGGCAATGGTTTGAGTCTTAGGACCGCATAAGGGCCCTATGCACTGCCAGATGGGACCCTTGATCATAAACATAGGTATGGCCCCTGAGCACTACTGGCTGTGTCCTCCCTCCAAAAAAGATAAGGAAATAACCTAAGCATGCACTGATGAATGAATGGATAAAGAAAATGTGGTATGATATGGGTATGTGTAAGTACATATGATATCTTGAATATATGGGTATGTATATTCACATGGCCGTGGTACATCAGTAAATGCAAAAACTTTGAGCGCCCACAGGGCAGAGCCACGGCAAGCTACCCATGTAGTATTTTATATGCCAAAACCAGTAATAATTATAGACCTCATTCCCATGACCTGAAGGAATGGTTTGAGGCTCTTCATGTTCCTGGAGCAAGCAGAGGCCCTTGGGCTGTACTAGCATGCAAACAGGGACAAATGGAGATGTTACTGGTGCCCGCTCGGGTAAATCGATGAACAACAGGAAGACAAGTGAAGTGACAAGTGAAGGAAGAAGGAAATCTTTCCATTTGTGGCAACATGGGTAAAGCCTGTGGTATTATGTTAAGTGAAATTAGTGATAAAGAGTAACGAATACAAATACTAAATAATTACATGTGTACATAGAATCTTAAAAACATAAAACATAGCAAAACAAGAGGAATACAGATGCTCATATACAGAAAACATACTGATGTTTTTCAGAGGTAGGGGTAGGTGAATAGCAAAGGGATGAAATGGGCCAAAGGTACAAACTATTAGTTATAAAATACTTGTCACTTGTCCTTGTCTTCCCATTGTTCATCAATTTGCTTGAGTGGTACCAATGGCGTCTCCATTCATTGGGAATGAGGTCCATTATTGTTATTGTTTTTGGCATATTAAATATTGAAGTCATGTAAATTCAACATATAGCAGGATGGTTATAGTCAATAATAACAGCACATTTAAAACTGCTAAGAATAAAATAAAATCCTTAGCAAATAGAATTTTTGTATCTACATATGAATGTCAAGACTTATAGTGGTCATCCGTTAATATATATAAATATTGAATAATGTAATAATGTAATAATTCTACTCCCCCTGAAGTTAAAATGAGACAAAGCCAATTAACCTCAAATAAAAAACAATGAAATGATTTGAGTCACAGAAAATGAGAAATAATGTCTGTAAAGAAGAGATACTATGAAATGAAATCTAAAGAAAAGCAACAATATAGGGGAAAGTATTATGAAAAATTCTTGGAAATGAAACTATGTTAACTGAAATAGAAAATCATAGAAGACAAAAAATTCTAGACCAGACACAGTAGAAACGACAAAAAAGAACTGAGGAAATCATTATGAACTACACTAAAGTTCTTGGACAGCAATTGCCTAAGAGCAATTACTGATCATGGAAGATAGAGGCTTTATGGTATATCAAAATGTACATTGCACAGTGGTTTTGCTTTGCATGCGGCTGACCCAGGTTCGATCCCCGGCATCCCAAATGGTCCCTGTGCACCGCCAGGAATAATTCTGAGCAAAGAGCCAGGAGTAACCCCTGAGCATTTTTGGGTGTGACCCCCAAAAAAGTAAAACTACAGGCAAGCCTTACTTCACAACCTGCTTTGCCTGAGAGACCCTTGAATGGATTTCAAGATTGGTGGCCCCATTTCAAAGAGTTGGAGGAATTAGGACACAGAAAGGATCTATCATGGCTGCAGCAGTAGCCACAGCAATTGGCCAACCTGCATTAGGGGAAAGCAGAGACCAGTGACAACACCAGTTTGTCTAACATCAGTGAGCTGAGATGGGGGTGAAACACTGTGGGGAAACACATCGG
>JAJIBD010010732.1:0-33754 GCA_021461705.1 Cryptotis parvus | reverse complement strand
GCAAGACAAGGGCACTCCCGACCAGCCCTTCTATCACCCCGTCCCTGCAATTTATTGTTGGGAACATTCCTGACTCAGTCTCGGTCCGTTACAACGCTTCTGCCAGTCTCCAAGACCTCCAAGGCCAATGAAACATAGAATTGCCACATTAAAAACAGCACAGAAAAGCAGAAACAGCTAATTCTCACTTTTACAGCGAATCAACTTCGAATCAGCCCAGCTCCTCTGGCTCTTGTGGACTCAGCTGAGTGCAATTTACTAAAACAAAACAAGGAAAAGACGTCAACACCGAACGAGTCACGAGAATTTAGCTGTCTTTAATTCGTTCTAGGCAGATGAGTTTATCTGGTTTTAAAGTACACAGTGCTGAGTGTACCCCGACGAGCAAAGTGCAGTTTTGGGGCCGCCACAGGCGTCTTCCAAAGGTCAAGGGAGCACAGACCTCTGAGCACGCAGACACTGGCCGACGAGTCCCAGCCGAGTTGCCCGTTAGCTGGCTGGGGTTTGCAAGGCCAGCGGCCAGCAGGCTTTGGACGGGAGACGTCCTTGTGGTCATGTGCAAGGAGTTGCAAGGAAACTTGGCTCGCTTCCTCCTTCCAGACCCGGCCCTATACCGGCCCTTTAGCCCTGACTCCGGGCGCCGGCCGAGGAACGCCTCCCCCAAAACTCAAGACCCTGGGACCCGCAATCCCACTGCCCAGCAAATACCCCGGAGCCCAACTTGGGGCTCCGCCCCCTCCAAGTCCCAGATCCACCCCTCGGAGGGGCTCCGCCCCCGCCAGCCCCCAAGTTCTCAGCTCCCACCTTTCAGTGCCTCCAGCTCCCCACCGACGCGCGCCTGCTCCCCTCCAAGCCCCAGACTTGCTTTTCGACGTGTCCTACACCTTCTAATAGCTCTCGATCTTCTTCTTAGGGTGGGAATGAATTTCCCTGAACGCATTCGCGGCGGCCCTCCCAACCCCTTTGACTGCCGAGCCCAGAAGCGGGGCCTTCCCCATTCCCAGGCACCCGGTGCCGCTTTCTCTCACTAGCCCACGCCCAACCCTAGAGGTTTTTTTAAACCCCTCCTCTGGGCAACCGCGAACTGCCGCCAAGTTCCTCTCTTCGGGTCTGAGATCTGAGCTTTCTTCCCCACTTTCCCACCACCAGCGGAATGGGAGCATCCCCCGCAAAAGCCAGAGGCCGAGCCGCCATTCGGAGTTTGCAGCCGCCAGCACAAGACACGCTGGCCCAGCAAGGGTCGGGGGGGCGCCACAACCACACACGCTCACACTCACTAGCGCCTGCTCTGGGAAGCCCAGCTGTTTGGGATCCTAACACCGCCTCTTCCCAAAATCCAGACACCGCCGACGGGGAGGAGCCGTCCCGCTTCCCGGCTTTTTGTCCCCTCCCGGGCCCGGCCCCCTCGGCCCACTCTCCAGAGTCCCGCCTCTCTGAGTCCCGCCTCCGCTGTGCCACCAATCACCGAGCGCCAACTTCTTCCGGAGGGGCGTGCCCAGAAGGTCAGGGGCGGGGCCTGAAACGCTGAGCTGGAATCCCAATGCTCTCTTTGGGGGTCCGGGTTGCTGCGTCCCCAGCCTCAGTGCCTGCTCCTCGCAGCGGAAGGACGTGAATGCCACCTGCAGGTTGAGGGAGTTGGACGCTCCCTTGGCTGCTGTTCTGAAATCCACACCGCCGAAGAGAGCTCTTGGCACTGTAAAAGTCTAGGGGGCCCGCTGAGTGAGTTTCTAGGTCCCCAAGAAATCCATCAGGGAATCCCGCTGACCTGATCCTTGCGTGCCCTCGGGTGTGCTGTATTGGGGTCCCTTTGGGGCCTTTTCGATGCAGCTAGAACGCTCAGCATTCAACGTTTGCAGAAATACGCGTGTTCTGAAACTGGCGTGTTCTCCAGAAATCCGCCACCTCCAATATCTACTCTAAACCTAGTAATTTTACACGTGATGGTGGTTATCATTCCAATTACAAGTACAGACTATAAGTTAACCAGTTTATTATTTGCGCTATAAGATAAAAATGAGGCGATAATGTTATCCGCGTCCACGGAAATGAGACTAAAGGGCTGAAGTCTTAGAAAACAATGAATTTTTTCCCTGAAGGAAATAATTTTCTGTGCATTTCTTCGTCTGGGAAACATGGGAGAAGGAGAAAGGATTTTTGGATTGTGGTTTGTAGGATAATAGCATGTGGGTTTATTGCCACCCAGATTTTGATGCTTCCTCTCCAATTTATCTTTTGCTATTATCTCAAGTATGAAATTGCAGTTGTTTTTTTTTAAGATAGAGATAAGAGCATTGCCAACAAAATATATTCTAGACTCTAGAGGGCGCTGGTAGCTTTCCCAAGAGCAAAGGCTACTGGAGACGGGTCTCTTGATTTGGGGACCGAGTTGGGCCACACCGTGCTGTGCTCAGAGCCTGTAACTGTCTCTGCCCTCAGGGGATCACGCAAAGCCTGGGTTGGGGGACTTTATGGGAAGCCGAAGATGAAACCCTGGTTGGCAGCGTGTAAAAGCAAGCACCCTACACACACTCCTATCCGCTACAGCCCTGGCACTTGTTGATTTTTGAGGTGGATTACTGGAAAGAAGCAGTCACCTCTACTTATTTTTTGTAGGAATGATCTTCTGTTTCATCCTGAATCAGAGACCCAAAGTCACCTGAGATTGCTAATTTACTTGATGTTATTGGGTTTGATCACGGCCAATACCACTCTCAAATTTAAATTTATTCTTTTTTTTTAAATTTTTTTCTTATTACAGAAAAACTTAGGGTAGAGTTCAGGAGGGGTGGATAGAATATTCACAGCAATTTGGAGTTAATCACGCGGAGCAGGGCACGTAGAGGGGAAAGCTGGGTTCTGCTCTGCCTGGTGTATCTGTGTCTGTGGCTCAAGCATCCTGGGCTTGAAATACTCTCCTCTGGAGGGGGGGTCTCTGCAGGGTGGGTCCTGTAGGCTGGGTTTGGAAGTTGCTCTCCTGGTCCATGGAATGCAGGGGGTTCAACGGGAAAGCTGGTTTCTGCTCTGCCAGGCGTATCTGTCTCAGAGACCTGGGCCCCTACAAGAAGCAGGATGAGAATGCTATTCCGGTCTCCCAGAGATGAATCGAAAGAGCTATGCTTGGAATATAACGCCTCACTCAAGTGAGAGAAGGAATCGGAGTTCTGACCGCCGTCGCTGTTCCAGAATCAGGGACGCTGTCTCGCTTGCCAAGGCATCGAAAATCAGATGGGCTGGACATGTAATGCGATTTGGAGACAACCGCTGGACTAGAGCCGTTACGGACTGGAACCCACGGGATGTCAAAAGATCACGTGGCCGCCCACCTATAAGATGGTCAGACTTCCTTGTCAAGACCCTGAAGGAATGGTTTGAGGCTCTTCATATTCCTGAATCAACCAGATGCCATTGGGCTACATTGGCACGTGATAGGGTCCAATGGAAATGTTACTGGCGCCCGCTCAAGCAAATCAATGAATAACGGGATTCAAATGATCTGAAGTGATCAAGAGTTCAGGAGACATACAATATGGCCTGGTAAAAGACACTGAATTTTTTATGAGGAAGAGAATATAGTAAGATATATTAAACCATGCTGAGTTTAATTGCAAATATATCAAACACTGCTAGAGATAGACTGCAATTTTTATTTTGAGAAGCTGCGTTTTTATTTGATTTATTTAGTTTTTATTTGGGCGGGCCACACCCGGCGATGCACAGGGGTTAGACCTGACTCTGCAGTTGGGAGTTGCTCCTGGCAGTGCTTAGGGGATCATATGGGATGCCAGGGACCAAACCGCAGTCAATCACATGCAAGGCAAACACCCTACCCACTGTGCTATCTCACTGGCCCATGAACTGTAATTTTTTCTTAAGCTAAGGGTAGAAAGATCACACTTAGGAGAGTCTTATGTAAGAATATGATGTATATTTTTACTTAAAGTATAAAAGTACTTTTTATAGATAACTAGAATTTACATTGCTATTTATATCTGTACATGAATAAAACTTGACATGAGCATAGTTATAAAATAGCAAAATTATAGTAATAATGACTAGGAAAAAACATGAAAGAAAACATCACCGTTAGTAACATAAATGCAACAATGAAATTTCCACTGAAATCAAATAAATGCTTTAATGCTTAAAGCATTGTTCCTGCCACCACTGTGATATCAGTTGATGTTCTAACACTCCATATACCTCAGAATGTGACTCTACTTGAAGATGGAACCTTTAAAGATGTGATTGTGACATGTGAGCGGTGTCCTTAAAAGAAGAGGAACTTTCCATGCACTAATTGCACACACATATGAACAGACTGCAAGAGAATGACTCTTTGTAGCTAAACATAGAGGCGAAGGAGAAAAAAAAAACCTGCCGACACCTTAGTCTTGAGCTCCCCATCTCCAGAACAATATCTTTCTTAATCGAGAGGTGATGGGGATTGGGCCACAATTAGTGAAGCTTAGCTGACCCTCACAAGGGTCTACCCTTGTCTTTGTGCTTAGAGGTTGCTCTTGTTGCTTCAGAGGACCAAATATAGTGCCAGGGATCAAACATAGTTGTCACATTCCAGGAAAGCACTTCCCTTACTTGTTGTATGATATCTCTGTAGTGTGTGTGTGTGTGTGTGTGTGTGTGTGTGTGTGTGTGTGTGTGGTTAGCCACAGAAAGCTAACACAAGCATGTGTTGATAGTAGATGAAACTAGAAAGTGCACTGGATTACCTAGAGGTACAGAGAAGAGTGTATCTCAGCATGAACTCTGGAATACTTAACATCCTCATACAGAGCCAGGTGGAGGGAAAGGTACCCTTGAGAGAGAACACAAAGCACAGGAGTGACGTGGAGTGGGGATGCAGGGGCAAGATTATCAGAGCCAGATGGAAGGCAAAGGAAGAAAATGTTTCTGAAAAGGAAGGTGTACTACAGAGACGTTAAGGAAGACAGAGCCCCAAAATTATGGCAAGTAGGGGAACTCATGAATGCATTCTGAGAAGAACCACTCTGTCACGAGTCGTTTAGATCGATGTAATCTTACAGAGGATTAATGTGTGAACAGAAGTTTGAGAAAGGGAAACTCAAACATTTTTTTAAATGTTGTTTGTGAAGTGCAAAAGAATTATTTATGAAAGCAAGCATGATTTCTGATGACTATATAGTTGGTCATCATTAAATTATCTCCCTCTTTCTGTTGGTTAGAAATTTGTTTCCACTTAATATTGATAATGATTTTAAATAACTATGTGAGTCATACTTAGATGTATCCTATTTTATACTTGTATCAATCTTGGACACCAGTTTGCTAGAGTTGCAACTGTTGGATCCAGGAGTATAAACATTTGTAAGGTGCTTGTTAAGTTTCTCCAAATTATTTTCTGCTATACCTATGTATGTTCTCACATGCAGTTCAATACAATGCCAATTTCATTACATCTTGGCTAGAACTGAATTTTATGATTTTCAAAAGTATCTTACCATTCCCTATTAGAAGAAAATAGGGCTCCTTAGTACGCTGAGTGATTCTAAGCTCAAGACAAGGATAGCTCAAGACCTGCTTCCTGTATTTTATTGGTAAAAGTAAAGAATGTTCAAAAGACTGATGAAAGCAAGGCTAAATGGACATGGAAACTAGCTGGAAGGGGAAAGCTCTGGGAAAGGGAACATGAGCTCACTATGAGTATTGGCAGGAATGAACTAAATAGTATTCCCCTACTCCATGAGTTCATATTGCTACTGTTAAAATAAACCAAGGGGAGCAGCAAAGAGAGTATAGTGGGCAGGGACTTGCCTTGCAAGCAGATGAGGATTCAATCCCCAGCACCACATATGATCCCCCTGAGTCACCTCAGGAGTGATTGTGCACAGAGCCAGCAGTAAGCCCTGAGCACTTCTGTTTGCAGCAAGCACCAAAACAGAACAAACAAAAAAAAAAGGTATAAAAAATTTAAGTCATTTCCTGAGCTTGAAATTGCTAAATGCACAGTAATTAGAAAATGCTCCACTGAAAGGAATTAAGGGAAAGATTTAGAATAGCAAAGTAAGGAAATTATTTGATTGTCTACAACTTAGACATTGTATATTAGGGAATGCCTGATTGTGTGTGTGTGTGTGTGTGTGTGTGTGTGTGTGTGTGTATCTTGCGCGCAGCGTTTGGGTAAGAGGGCACAGTTGGCAGTGCTCAGGACTTTTTCCTTGCTCTGCACTGAGGGACCACTCTAGGCAGGACTCAGAAACCATATGGAGTGCTGGTCTTGTGCAAGCCAAGAGCCCTACTTGCTGTACGTCTATCTGACTCCAGCAAAGTTGAGTTGTGAGTGATTGTCCTTAGGTTTATATTAATAACCTCGAATCATTCCAACTTTAGAAGTTGGCTTGCTTAAGTAGGCTACTAAGGCCTTAGTATCACATCAGCCTGAAGACCTTTAAGTTTAATTATAAATATCAATATAAATATAAAGACTGCTCACTTACTTTCAATAAGAATATTCATGAAAGAACATGAAAATAGTATGATTGTAAAAAAGACCCTCAGAATTGTAATATGTGCCCAGATGAAGCTTTCGAGACTGATACTTGAATAAAGTGTCTCAACAGATAAAATTCCTCTGGAGTTAATTTTGAAATCATTCAGGTGTAATTCTAAAAATATTTCTTCTCTCAAGATGGTAACCATTTTTCCATCCCTATTTTACAGAAATTAAATTGTAAACTAACATTAGTATTAGATTATAAATTTCTTGAGGATATCTGTTTTTAAATTAATTTTTATTACTTCTCCATGAGTAGTAAAACAAAAAGTTATTCCTGACTGAGTTTTAGGCATGCAATGTTCCAACCAATCTTTCACCAACACCTATTTACTTCCACTAATGCCTGGACTATATAGTTTCCGCAGTTTTATTCCTAATGCCTACCTAACATATTGTTTATTAAATTAATCACTTAAGAAACATGTCAGTATGGATGGCCTATTCCATGGAGGTAACTCTAAGCATTAACAGACACTCAAGTCGACTCAAAGCCAACTCTGTATTGCCTCAAGGTCAAGAAATAAGACCAAGATGATGGAAATAGTGCCAACAAGCTCCCCACCCCAAACAAACAAACAAACAAACAAAAACTAAACATAAAGACAGCCAATCATTGAAAGCTAACCAGGCTTTCTCAAATAAGTCAACTGAAGCCACAGCTAAAAATTTCCTTGCTTTGCTTCCCACTGTTCTTCTATTAAAGTTATCCCCTAGATTCTAATCTCAGAGTGGATCCAACCACTTCTGTTTTGGTGCTGTGTTGCTCAAAGGATTTCTTTTTCTCCTCATAAACTATTAATATTTTTAATACGCCTCACTTTTCTCTTACCACCATATGCCATTTCTATGTACACTAGAGTTTTGATGGTTTTCTTATTCACATAATCTCAGCCCAATTAACACTTTATTGTAGCTTTATAAAATGTTAATAGCTGGTGGGCTAATTGCAAAAGGAAACTAACTTCGCTTGTCTTTTGATTTATTTTTTTAAGGCAGATAGTGCTTTGAGCGTTGCTATAGGTTGAGGGTTAAGTCACTGCAGTAGAGTTTGAGAGAACTATGTAAGCATTCGGCGGAGATAGACAGTGGGCTGGGGCTAGTGAAACTGCTTTGGGAAGAAGCAGTTCCCAGCTGCTGGCTGGGAACTTCTGTAAGGGGTGTAGGGGATGTCGGGCCTTTCATTCAAGTCTAGGAAAATTCTTTACTGGAATTATATTATATTGTGTTGTGTTGTATTGTAGTATATTGTATTGTATTGTTTTGTATTGTATTGTGTTATATTGTATTGTATTGTGTTGTATTGTAGGATGGAGATTTGGAATACTGTTGTGAGGGACTGGAGAAGCTGATGGTGATCTGCTGGAATGATCGTTGTATGGCCAGTTCGAGGTGGTGACCGTAGTTGTACTGGTGCCATTTTGCAGGAATTGTTGCTACTCCAGCAGCAGAAATGACCAGTTCAAGGAAAACGGCAGAGGGATTGGCCACTTTCTAGGAAAAGGGCTGCAGAATTCATTTAAAACAGCACCTCACTTGAGGTTTTATCTTCTTGCCTACAGCCCCTGCCAAGACAAGGGCTTGCGGCCAGCAGGTTTGGGCATGCATTCTTTAGCTGACAGTTCATTGTGTATAGCTGGATAAAATGATTCTGCGAGGCAGTCTGAACAACATGGGACTACACGGTAACTACTTATCTGTAGCAGCACAAAACTTGAATGAAAAGATAAACCTTAGCTTAGTATCACTTATTTGGGGGTTCTGTTCTGAAATTTTGAAAATTTTAATTTGCAAAAAGTGATCTGTGAAGTGTTATTATTATAGCTTTATTTTACAGATAAGGCATCTGGGACTCAAGTGACTGGTTTTAGTGTCATGTTAGGTAAGCCAAATGGCAGGCAGGTTCAAGGGGCCAAAGGGCTTCCATGTTGCTGTGAAAGTTACCCAGGGCTCAGCACCACCCCCACTATTTGGCCTCGGAAAGGACATCTGGGCAAAAGAAAAATAGCAGCCTGGGGCCGGAGGCGATAGCCCAGCAGGTAGGGCATTTCAGCCCGGGTTAGATCCCTGGCATCCCTTAAGGTCCCCTGAGCACCGCCAGGAGTATTTCTGAGTGCAGAGCCAGGAGAAACCCCTGAGCATGCCCGGTGTGACCCAAAAGGAAAAAAAAAGAAAAAGAAAAAAGAAAAGAAAAAAAAAGCAGCCTATCTGCGGTATCTATGAGAACCGCTTGGGTGAGGGCAGGGCATACTAACATTTAGAACATCCCAAGACATCACTTGATCACTTGAATCCCGTTATTCATCGATTTGCTCGAGCGGGCGCCAGTAACATTTCCATTGGACCCTATCACGTGCCAATGTAGCCCAATGGCATCTGGTTGATTCAGGAATATGAAGAGCCTCAAACCGTTCCTTCAGGGTCTTGACAAGGAAGTCTGACCATCTTGTAGGGCAGCCACGTGATCTTTTGACATCCCGTGGGATCCAGTCGGTAACGGCTCTAGTCCAGAGGTTGTCTCCAAATCGCATTACATGTCCAGCCCATCTGATTTTTGATGCCTTGGCAAACGAGACAGAATCCCTGATTCTGGAATAGCGACGGAGGTCAGAACTCCAGATTCCTTCTCTCACTTGAGTGAGGCGTGATATTCCAAGCATAGCTCTTTAGATTCCTCTCTGGGAGACCCGAATAGCATTCTCATCCTGCTTTTTTTTTTTTTTTTTTTGCTTTTTGGGTCACACCCGGCAATTCTCAGGGGTTTCTCCTGGCTCTGCACTCAGGAATTACTTCTGGCGGTGCTCGGGGACCATATGGGATGCCGGGATCGAACCCGGCCGGCACGGGCCGGCCAACTGCAAGGCAAACGCCCTACCCGCTGGGCTATTGCTCCGGCCCCTCATCCTGCTTTCTATTGCCCCTCATCCTGCTTCGTAGGGCCCAGGTCTCTCGAAATAATTTGTCTGTGCAACTTGAGTTGTGTTTCTCCTTGAGTTATGTTTTTCTTTGAACTTAAATTTGCGGGCTATGACGCTAATAGTGGCTATATAATCTAAAGCTTCCCCTCACTCGGGATCTTGCTTTGGCCTGCCTGCCTGAGAGCTTGACCCCAGCTAGTTGGCTGAAATAAACTCCGCTTGCATTGGTTCACAAAGAAACCAGTCCGTGGCTGGTTTCTTTGTGATTCCTAAGAACTTGCGACTCCGGACCATAACAGTCACATGGCATAGTTACAGGTGGAGTCATGGGCCTGTTTGCCTTAGACGCAGGTTTTATCTTTCCCAATTACTATCAGTCCATCCTTCAGCACAGTAGCATATCAGAGTGCTCATATGATCGGACACATACGGTAATGTGGTCCCGCCAGCACCCATCTGGTAATCCCTCACGCGTGATGCTCACGCGCCCAGTCCTCCTTTTTCTCTGGGAAGGCTGAGGCAGCCCGGTTTCAGGCCAAGGGTCCAGGACGATTCGCTCTGGCATGGACTTCTTCTGCCTGAGCATCTGATCCTAACGTCGTGCGGGCGGGGAGGAGGGGGCGGAGCCTGCGCCCGAAAAAGGCACGGATTGGAGGGAGGAGGGACAGTGGGCGGAGCCTCGGGGGGGAAGCAGAAGCCGTATCTACCTTGTAAGTAGCTTTGCTTCCTGCCGCAGCAGCTGGTGGCCGGCAGCCGTGGTCTCGCGCTCCAGAGTCGGCTGACTGCGTCTGAGCGGGGTGAAGCGGCGGCTGGGGTGGACAGGGGCCAGTGGGGCCAGGGCGGGAGGCGCAGGTAAAGGAGGGGGGCCTAGCGCACGGTCAGCTGGGGGCCGAGAGGGAAGAACGCTTTAGGGAGATCGGGGCCGGATTGAAGGGGAAGGAGACCTCGGTGGGGGGCGAGAGCTGGGCTTCTGCCCCTCGCCGGTGGACCGGTCAGCGGCCGAGGCTGGGCAGGGAGAGGGTTTAGGAACCTGTGCACCAATCCAGCCCTGGCACTCCTCCTTCCCGGGCTGGCCCAGTAGGGCAAGGAGACTTGGTGGGCTATTCTGAAGAGGTTTCCTGGGAAGTATGTGGAGTTCTCTCTTTCCTCTTCCGACCCTTGTACCTGAACTTACTTCGGAGGGGCACAGTCCAGTTTCTCTTCCGATGGGCTCAAGCTCGGAGCCTGCGCGTCCGTGGTGCATCAGTGGACCGGAGGGAAAGTTTACGAGCGCCAGAAACGACACCAATAGCGCGGTTGCAAATATGCATCTCTGTCCTGCCCCTCCTTTAATTTCTTGCTTCTCCTTTTTTTTGTTTTGGACGCTCTTTCATTACTGCCCTCTTGAAGAGGAAATTTGATTTTACAGTTATTAGTTTCCATTGCTTAGGATGTTCCGAGCAGAAGAGTGAGAATGACAGGTTAAGGGATTATTTTTTTTAAAAAGAATTAAGAGTGTTCTGCCTACTCTAGAGGTTTCCTTATTTTAAGACGCTCAAGAAGTACCAGAAATGCTAGATTCTGTGTCAGGCCAAGTTGGTTTGGCATGTCTGCTGTGTGTATATGCTACATGTCACGTGTGCTAGAGTCTGTGTCAGGCCAAGTTGGTTTGGCATGTCTGATTGTGTATATGCTACATGTCATGTGTGCTAGATTCTGTGTCAGGCCAAGTTGGTTTGGCATGTCTGATGTGTGTATTGCTACATGTCATGTGTGCTAGATTCTGTGTCAGGCCAAGTTGGTTTGGCATGTCTGATGTGTGTATTGCTACATGTCATGTGTGCTAGATTCTGTGTCAGGCCAAGTTGGTTTGGCATGTCTGATGTGTGTATATGCTACATGTCATGTGTGCTAGATTCTGTGTCAGGCCAAGTTGGTTTGGCATGTCTGATGTGTGTATATGCTACATGTCATGTGTGCTAGATTCTGTGTCAGGCCAAGTTGGTTTGGCATGTCTGATGTGTGTATATGCTACATGTCATGTGTGCTAGATTCTGTGTCAGGCCAAGTTGGTTTGGCATGTCTGATTGTGTATATGCTACATGTCATGTGTGCTAGATTCTGTGTCAGGCCAAGTTGGTTTGGCATGTCTGATGTGTATATGCTACATGTCATGTGTGCTAGATTCTGTGTCAGGCCAAGTTGGTTTGGCATGTCTGATTGTGTATATGCTACATGTCATGTGTGCTAGATTCTGTGTCAGGCCAAGTTGGTTTGGCATGTCTGATGTGTGTATATGCTACATGTCATGTGTGCTAGATTCTGTGTCAGGCCAAGTTGGTTTGGCATGTCTGATGTGTGTATTGCTACATGTCATGTGTGCTAGATTCTGTGTCAGGCCAAGTTGGTTTGGCATGTCTGATTGTGTATATGCTACATGTCATGTGTGCTAGATTCTGTGTCAGGCCAAGTTGGTTTGGCATGTCTGATGTGTGTATATGCTACATGTCATGTGTGCTAGATTCTGTGTCAGGCCAAGTTGGTTTGGCATGTCTGATTGTGTATATGCTACATGTCATGTGTGCTAGATTCTGTGTCAGGCCAAGTTGGTTTGGCATGTCTGATGTGTGTATATGCTACATGTCATGTGTGCTAGATTCTGTGTCAGGCCAAGTTGGTTTGGCATGTCTGATGTGTATATGCTACATGTCGTGTGTGCTAGATTCTGTGTCAGGCCAAGTTGGTTTGGCATGTCTGATGTGTGTATATGCTACATGTCATGTATTGACTCACTCCAGACTCGTGTAAAATCGGTGGCTGAACGAGCAGGAGTAGTCACGTGGGTTTGCTGCACCGTCTTATTCCTAACATTTGGCTTTTACTTGATTCTCATTTTTAACTTACTTGGACTTCAGCTTTAGAATGCTAAAACTCCTATCGCGTGGGATCTATATTAAAAGGAAGATTTTAGAATCTTTTTTGGTCAGTGACGAAGATTGTGTTCCATAGAGCAGGAGTGAAAGCTTTTTCTTTCTCTTTGGGAAGAGGAACAGAATCAGGTTTGATTTTCATTTAAGTGTTTCTCTTGGCATGTCAGTAAAACATCGTAACTAAAAAAAAAAACTTTTTTTTTTTTTTTGGATGGGGACGTTTCCGGTATTCAGTTGTTTTTTTTTTTTTTATTATCAGAGTTTTGAGGGTGTTTTTTTTTGGGGGGTTCTGTTTTGTTTTTGTTAGTCAAATCTTGGGCATTACTGAGAAGGGAAAGTCTCTGTATTGAGTATTTGAAAACAGCTGTTTAGCAGTAGCTAGACTATTATTTAAAAATTTCCATCTGCCGAAGTTTTAATTTGTTCCATAGGCCAGGCTTATTTTCTTTGTTTTATTTTCCGATGTACCTTCTGATTTAAGCAATAGCCTTCAGGTGTGACAAAATACTGTTCCTAAGAGTTCTTTGAGTGAGTAGGCTAGTCCTGATTATCTATTGGTTAGCAAAGAGTTCTGGTGTATATGACGGACTGTTTCAAAAAATGAGTTGTAAGGTAGTTCCTTCCA
Source organism: Cryptotis parvus (assembly GCA_021461705.1). Taxonomy (NCBI): domain Eukaryota; kingdom Metazoa; phylum Chordata; class Mammalia; order Eulipotyphla; family Soricidae; genus Cryptotis; species Cryptotis parvus. Next base: position 20,773 of record JAJIBD010010732.1, on the reverse strand, counting down.
GGATCCTGGTGGCATGTAATTATGAAGATGAACTCTGGGATTGTATTTTTTATTTCAGAGACTTTTTTTGTGATTAACTGTTTTAGTAACTTAATACTTTAGTAATTACTGTTTTAGTAATTGCCTGTTACTTCTCCCTCCCCCATAACACACACACACACACACACATATTTCTAAAACCTAAGAAAAGTCTTTGTGTGCATGGGTGATCCTTAGAAGTGAAACAGAGATTGTGGAGACAGATGGCTGCTTTTGATGTTGCTGGTTATCTTAGTGAAAGGTGAGATGTTTCCCCAAGGGTGTATTATTGCCAACACTGTCCTTTTTTAGTGATCTTCATGCCACCTTACTTTGAATTTACTCTTCCTTTTCACCAGCCTGTTTCCCAAGAATTTTGTCTGATCCTTGAGGATTGATTATTGACTGCTCTCCCTAGTAAGAAGGTGATCCTGGGGCCCTTCCTTCCTTTTTTTCCTTTTCTTTTTCCTCCACTTCCTCTTTTTTCCATCCCTTTTCTTCCTCTTTTTCCTTTCTTTCCTTGCCCTTCTCTTTGATCTAAGACATTGTCAGAAATCATGTTCAAGTTAGTGATTTCATTAATGCTTTGTTTAACCAATGTATTAATCAATTATTAATCAGGCCATATATTGAGAAGTTAGAGAATTTGAATAGATGAGATTTGGAAGTTCATGACAAACTACCGCCTTAACTAGACCTTTGCGCTCAAAGAAGATCTCAGGGTCTAGTTAAAGCTGCCACTGACACTGTCTGTTAAAGAAAGCTGCTTTGGTACAGGAGGGTGCCCTGGCTGTCTCAAAGGTCAAATTTAGTACAGTTTCTCTGTGTACACATCTTCCAGGAAGTTTTTTTTTTTAATAAACATACTTAATCGATGCATACATACATACAATCATACTTAATCAATACAACAATAAGAAATCCTTATGCACATCTTCCAGGATTTTTGTAAAAATAAACTCAGGTGATTGATACAGTTTTGAAGGCAGAAAGCATTACAACATAAAAAAATAGAGCCAGGCTGTGTTTACAGTGGTGTTAGCATTTATGGTCTTGGTATACACAGTTAACGTCAACCCACCCACCCACCTCCAAAGTGCCTAAGGCCACCTCCACCCATTCTGAAAAGCATCTTACCAGAGTGTAATGTCCTCTTTGTAACGTGTAAATTTGATTACAAATTATAACATTATAGTGACTTAGTATTCTTCAGTCTTAAACTTTACTGATCAGTGTGGTGGAGAATAAAGAGCAGTGTCTTTCTGTACCTCTTGAGTTGCGCTTAGCTTTACTGTTTCGGTTGAATTATGTCCTGCCTTTCTACATTTCCTCCCACCCTTTGCCCCTTCCCTCCCTTCTTTCCCCCTCCCTGTGCTCTGGGCTCATTCCTGTCTCTGTTCTCAGGGATCACTCTTAGCAGAGCTTGGAGGACCCATATGTTGGCTGTCAAGGCAAACATCTTATCACTATACTATCTCTCAAGCCACACCTTGTTATTTTTCTCAAGTCCATTAACATCTACAGTGTACTATTTATATGCTTTTCAATATAAAGGGCTGGGTAAGCATTGGGGGAGTGTGGTGGGGGAACCCACGATCATATACCTCTGAGTAAAAGTGGGTAAAACCAGATTTCTCCCTAACTTAAAAAAGCTAGTTTTGGGGACAAGAGCCATAGTACAGTGGGTAGGGCATTTGCCTTGCATGCAGCTGACCAGGTCAATTCCTGGTGCCTAGTATGGTCCAGGGATGGAGCTATTCTTTTTTTTTTTCTAATTTGGAGCTATTCTTTTAAATTTTTTTAAAAAAATGCTATAACTGTAAATTATATAAAAATGCCTTTTTCATTATTTTCTTACATTTCTGTCTTACCTCCCAATTTTAAATGATATTTTCTGTAATTTATATAGTCATTTTATTATTTAGTTAGACTCTATAATTATAGTGTATTTTCTTTTCTTTTGGCCACCCTCAGCAGTGCTGAGGGCCTATTCTTGGCTCTGAGCTCACTCCTAGTGGTCTTGGGGAAACATATGGGGTGCTTGGATGGAACCCAGGTTGGCTACGTGCAAGGCAAGCATTCTACCCTCTGTGCTATCACTCTGGCCCCTATAATTACAATTTTGAGTCTCAGTTTTCTTTTCTTTTCTTTTTTTTTTTTTGCTTTTTTGGGTCACACCCGGCAATGCTCAGGGGTCTCTCCCAACTCCACACTCAGGAACCACTCCTGGCGGTGCTCGGGAACCACACGGGACACCAGGGATCGAACCCGGCCGGCATGGGCCAGCCATGTGCAAGGCAAGCGCCCTACCCGCTGGGCTATTGCTTCGGCCCCTGAGTTTTCTTTTCATAGTCTTTCTAAGCCTTAATTTGAAATACATAAAAAAATAGATTTTAATTATTTTGCTTTGGGGCCACACCTTGCTATTCTCAGGGTTTACTCTTGCCTTTGTGCTCAGGGGTCACTATTGGCAGTGCCTGGGCAACCTTATGGAGGGCCTGGGATCGAAACCTTGGGTTGGCCATGCGCAAGGTAAGTGCCCTGCCCCCTGTACTATCAAGATTAATTTGCTCTTTGTTTTTTTCTAGATTCTGAAATTTCTGTCTGATTTCTTGATATTTGAATTCTTTGGAATCAGCTGTTAGGATTTTAATGGATATATATCTTTTGCTTATTTCTTTTGCTTTTTAGACACATGAAATGGCCACAGATGATAAGCCTTCCCCAACATTGGACTCCGCTAATGATTTGCCACGGTCTCCTACTAGCCCATCTCATCTCACACACTTTAAGCCTTTGACTCCTGATCAGGGACGAACCTCCTTTTAAATCAGCATATAGTTCTTTTGTGAACCTCTTTCGATTTAACAAAGGTAAGACTTAAAGATCAGAGAACACCTAATTTTGACACTCTAGCATTTTCATGTTCAGCTTTCAAGCAGGGTATCTGTGAGAAGTGAAATATTAACAAGGAAGTAGGTTTAATCATAGGTCATGGAGACTTACTGCTTAGGAGAGTAAGCTGGAATTTCCACATAAGCTTGTTAAGTATCGGCTGTCGAAGATGTGAGTTAAAAATGTCATGTTAAACATGTTAAAAATGTCAGTGGTCCTTTTTAAATAGAAGTTGGCATCCCTCCAGCCCCCTGCCCCTTTTCTTAATATCCTTCAGTTTGTCTTCTGTTCACAGAATGGACTTTGTTATTTTAGGGGATGGTGGTTAAAAGTTTGTTAAAGCACCTGAGGAAAGATTAATCAATTTCAAATACTGAAAGATACCAGCAAGCCTCTTTTTGATGTGAAGTCACTAGACTAATGTAGATATGTTGGAGCATGAAATGAAAAGGTGCTTTAAAAACGAGACACTTTTTTTGGTGTTTTTTTTTTTTGAGTTACTTCCACCTCAGGGCTTGGGATAGTCCCCCAGTCCTCAGTGGTGCTCACAATACCAGACTCGGTACCCAGCTGAAGCCCGGGCCTCCTGGGAGAAACGTGAGCTCCGCCGTTTATCCCAAACCCCAGACCTGAGCTGTTTTCTTAGGTATTTTAGTGTTCCCACTCTTGCATGGCAGGAGAATAGACCTGGACCTACATCTTTTGCTTTGTATTTGACTGTATTATTCGAAGGGCAGTTGAAAGTGATCTCTCCTACTGCAAGGAATTGGGTGATAATAGTATTAATTTTTTCAGTAGAACTTTCCATTAGCATTGACTTTTATTACAAGTCATACTTAAAGCTCTATAAAAAATTCCTGTTCGGGGCCAGCTGGAGTAGTACAGCGCGTGCCTTGCATATATGAGTTGGGCCTCAGCACTTCAGGTTCTCAAGGTGCCGCTGGGTGGACGCTGGCACACCAGCAGAGGCAGCAAGACACCAGACGCCTGTTAGGTTGAGGAAGCAAACACACTTTCTGTTCTGGATAATTTTATATCTTTAAGAAAATTGGGAAGATGCCGTGGAGAATATTCCTGTGACTTCCTTTCTTTCACCTTATGTCAGTATGGCACGTTTATTTCACATAGTCGACATTGGTACCTCATTATTCACTTCGAGTATGCATTTATTCTTATTTCTTCTGTTTTCACCTAGGGTCCTTTCTCTGTTCCAAGATTGGAGCCAGAATACCTGGTTATATTTAGTCAGATAAACTAACAGTCTTTGAAAGCTCATTTACCAATGCTTATTGAGCAGCTTTATACTATGTCAGTGAAGGGACTCCCCCACATAAGCAAGACAGGTCAGAAAGATAAAACCCAAAGCCTGTCTTTGTGTGAAGGTTGCATTCTGCTTTCCTTGAATATGTTCAGGATAGTTCTGGTGGGAAGTAAAGCAAATAGAACTTCACCCGACACCTAAGATGTGATTATTGACTAGGAGTTCTGTTGAGTTTTTTTTTTTTTTTTTTTGCTTTTTTTTTTTTTGGGGGGGTCACTCCTGACAATGCTCAGGGGTTACTCCTGGCTCTGCACTCAGGAATTACTCCTGGCGGTGCTCAGGGACCGTATGGGATGCCGGATGGAACCCGGGTCGGCCGCGTGCAAGGCAAACGCCCCTACCCGCTGAACTATTGCTCCGGCCCCGACTCTGTTGAGTTTTTTTTAATTCGAAGTTTTAAGTACATACATGGTACATAATTTTTTGTTCTCCCTCCCTCTGAAGAAATGTCATCATTTTCTTTGCTGAACGCTGAGTCTTAATTTCCAATAAAAATAATTCCAAGCTTTCCTTTGCTCTAGAGAGAGCGGAAGGGGGGCCAGGGAGAACAGCAGGCTCCGAGTGGAAGTTGGACCAGCCCTCAACTCCCGTCTAGGGCAGCGTCGGTGAGGTCTCCCTCTGCATTATAAGAAACAGCCTAGTGAGCAGCTCCAGCGGCGCTCTTCGGCGGTGTTAGGTAAAGAGTGCTGTTATTTAATTCCTCACTACGTTTGTGTACTAGATTTCTTTTATTCCATAGTAGTTCGTGTTTTCCGAGTCGTTTATTAACTTTTCTTCTCTTTGGAATAGTCAAGTACTCTTCAGAATTAATGAAATTGTTGCCTAGGTAGTGGGAGAATTTGTTGATACCTTAAAAAAAAAAGTCAATGTGTCATTAAATAAATTGAGGCAAAGTAGATCTTTTGACTGCCTTTTTTTTTTTAACAAAAAAAAATTATTACCTGCTTGGGTTTCAGCAGAGAGCAGTTTGCAACACCCCCAGGAAAGCCCAGGTTAGTTTGAACTCTGTGAATGAATTCTGCTCTGTTCTGGGCATGGCTGCTGGGACGTGCCGTGCATGCTTCTGGCTGTGGGATGGCGACTCCGTGAGTGGCCTGCCGTTCTGTCTCTGTTGGGGATGCGGTCTGTCTGTCTGTCGCGGGGTCAGTTGAGTCTGCTTGCCTTTTGTTCTCCATCTACTACACCGCCTCCGCTTTCATCTTCATGCTCTTCCTCATGAGAAAAGCCTAGGGCTCATGGCCTGGACTGAAAGAATGAATCAAGTAAATTATTTATTGTTTTACTTCTGCTGCATTTTTTGAACTCTGCGCAGTGTATTCCCAGGGGAAAGAAGAGAGACAATGAGACATGCTGTCTTAAAAGGGGAAGGGGTGTAGCACTGGCAGTCGGTGGTATGGAGGTTGGGGCGGAGGGAGTATCCCTGTAAACAGGAGCATGTCTTGTCTGCCTGTTTCCCTGTTGAGAGCCTCAAGTCCAACATCAGTAATCATTAGGCACAAGCGATGGTGGTGGTCACGAGGCTGTTTTATTGCTAGTGAGATTTGGCTCAGAACGGGCCAGAGGAATTGGGAGAAACCAAGTGGAAAGATTTTTTCCCTTAGGTCTAGACCAGAGTTGGCTAATCACCCATACAGGTTTCCTAGGACAGAGAGCCTCAGTCTGGGTTGGACCGGACCTGCCATGTGGACGGGAGAATCAGAAAGTGAGAAGGGGAAGATAAAAGGTTATCTGTTGATTCCAGATGAACATAAGGAAGAGACCATATCCCATTCTAATCTCTTATTTTATTTTATTTTATTTTATTTTATTTTTTTTTGCTTTTTTGGGTCATACCTGGCGACACTCAGGTGCTGCTCCTGGCTCTTCGCTCAGGATTTACTCCTGACGGTGCTCGGGGACCATATGGGATGCCGGGATTGTACCCGGTCGGCTGAATGCAAGGCAAATGCCTTACTCACTGTGTGGTCACTCTGGCCCCCCCAATTCTAATATATGTATATATATATATATATATATATATATATATATATATATATATATATATATTTATTTATTTATTTTTTTTTGCTTTTTTGGGTCACACCCAGCAATGCTCAGGGGGTTACTCCTGGCCACTTCGCTTAGGAATTACTCTTGGTGGAGCTCGGGGACCATATGGGATGCCAGGGATTGAACTCTGGTTGGCTGCATGCAAGTTAAACGCCCTCCCCACTGTGCTATCGCTCCGGTCTCCTAATCATGAACCTTAATTCCCCTTAGTTCCTGAATCTGATATAAGGCTACCCTCCTGTTTTTATTAGGGAGTTCTTCCGACTAAATTATGTGTTGAGTAAGCTTAGAATTTCTTCATTTCATTTGTAAAATTATTGAGTTATAACAAATCTATCATTCCCGGAAGCCTTAGGAGTTATAACAAATCTAACCTTTCAGGGATTAGAAACTTTAGAATCAATACTTGCCTTTTTATTTTTTTTGACCAAGTTTAAATAATCAATTTATGAATTAATTTGGTTTTTTGGGCCGTACCTGGTGGAACTCAGGAATTACTTCTAGCTCTGCACTCCAGGGATCGCTTTTTAGTGGACTCAATTAACTATATATGGTGCTGGGAATCGCTCCTGGTCGATCACATGCAAGGCAAGTGTCCTATCCCCTATTCTGTCACTCCGTTCCCACAAACTAGAATTTAAACATCTCTAGGTGGAGTAGTAAACTCAGGTTTGCTGTGTTCTCCTACTTCCTTATTTTTTTTTTTAATTTAATTTTATTATTTTCCCCCAAATATCATTACACCATTTTAGACATACAATTGCAAGATGCTCATGTAGAGTTTTTGGATCCACAGTGTTCCAACACCCATCCCCTCCACCCAAACCCATCTACCATCACCAATGTCCCCACCTCTCTCCCCCTCCCGCACCTCAACTATTTGGCATATTCTGTATGTCATTTCTATCTTTATATCTCCTTCCCGATAAACTTTCCTGCTCTTCGTGGGAATACAGTGCATTAAAAAAGACATTACTGTTTCACTATTTTAGTGGACCGCGGCTGGCTTGCGGCCGCGCGATCTGGGCTCAAACTGGTCTTGCTCTGTTGATCTGGTCGTGAGGCAGTTTCTCAGCGTCCGGACAGCGAAGATGGTGGCTAGTGTGATGGGCGAGTTTCATCCGGCTGCCTCCGGGACCCCCCCAGAGGCGATGGGCCAACACCCAAAACCCATCTGCCCTCCTCGGGATCCCATCGTCAGCTGGGCTCGGCGTGAGCCGGGCTCCAGTCTCCCCAGCCGCTTGTGAAGCTCTCTACTTCCTTATTTTTAAATCAGGTTCACATGGGTTTTGTAATACCTACTAGAGGCATTTTGGCTTCAGAAGCCTTGGACGGTATGTTCAGTTGAGTTCTTTTTCCTACCAAAAGTCTGCAGTTTTGTAATTTGTTTACTTGCTTTGTGATTTTAGGAAAGTAATTTATTTTCTAATGTCTATTTTACCAGAGAAGCAACTAAGGGTATCTACCCAGGGCAGAATGCTGTGCCAGTTTTCTCTCCGGACTCTTGCTTTTTTTTAAAAATCTAAGATCTGTGTTGGTGTTCACTTGACAAATAGTCTTGTTCCTTACAGTGAGTCCAGCTATTATTATTCCTATGTTCCAACAAGGCTTACAGCAGAGGGCTTGATCATTATTGTTGCCTGTCCTTGGGAGCATAACTATCACAATCCTTAAAGCTAGCTTATTATTACTATTATTATTATTATTATTAATTATTATTTTTAGTTAGAGCTGCATGATTCACAAAGGTATTCATTGCTGAGTTTCGGGCATGCAGTGTTCGAACACCATCCCCACCTGCAGTGCCGGCTTCCCTCCACCACTGACCCCATGTTCCCTCCCTGCCCTCAGCCTTTACAATTCTAACAGCTAACGTGAAAATTATGGAGGTTGGCCGTATATTGTGAGACTTAATAAAAATTTGGTCATCCTAGCACTTCAGTATTTTTATTCTGGTAATGACGTATCTGGGGTATCTGCTAAATTAGGACTGATATTGGAGAGTTGCTGGCAGCCTAGTTATTCCAGGTAGGCCTGGCTGCTACCATGCCCAGGTCTCTGGAGCCTTAGTGGGATGGGGGCAGACCAAGTTCCTGTCCTGCCAAAGACCCAGCGCTTCACCCACCCACTTCTGCCAGGGAAATGACCCACCTTCACTAAAGATCTCAGAGAGATGCCAGGAGGCACCTGCAGCTGATCTCCCAGCTCCAAAGCCCTCAAGCATGAGGCCGCTTGTGTGGCTATGCAACAACTCCAAGCTTCGGGGCTGGAGCAATAGTACGGCAGGTAGAGCTATTGCCTTGCACATGGCCGGCTAGGTTCCATCCCCGGGCATCCCTTATGGTCTCCCAAGCACTGTCAGGGGGTAATTCCTGAGTGCAGGGCCAAGAGTAACCCCCTGAGCATTGCTGGGTGTGACCCAGAAAAGCATAAAAAGACCCAAACAAACAAACCGAAACCTCAAAAACACAAATACCTCCAAGCTTCATAGAGCTGACATCCCAGGAGAGGCACAGAAAGTTAGTTGGGGAAGTTGGACAAGCCCACTGAGCTCAGTGAGTGAGAACAGTAACACAGGGGTCTCAGCTTGCACCTAACAGCTCAGTAAATCACAGGTTATGACTTTAGCAACACCATTATGAGATATATGTAATAAGCAATATAAGATAAACTAGTGCCTGCTAAGGGAGCAAGTGTGGAGGGTAGGTTGGACACTGGGGACATCAGTGGAGGGAAGGGCACAGTGGTGGTGGGACTGGTGTTAGATACCTGAAACAGCTGTATTGTGATCAGTTTTGTAAATCACGGTATTGAGAGTTTTGCTCAGGGCTAAAAAAGGAAGATAGTATTATTTATAGAAAGAAAAGTCGAAGTTTTCTCAGATGCATTTTAGATCATTTCTATAATTAATCTTGGGAATTTATTTTATTTTATTTATTTTTTTTTGCTTTTTGAGTCACACCCGGTGATGCTCAGGGGTTAGTCCTGACTCTTTGCTCAGGAATTACTCCTGGTGGTGCTCGGGGGACCATATGGGATGTCGGGAATTGAACCCGGATCGACCGTGTGCAAGGCAAACGCCCTACCTGCTGTGCTATAGTTCTGGCCACCCTTTTTTTTTTATATATTTAGATTTTATTTCTCTATTATGTTTTATCCCACACAACTCAAACAACTACCTAAAGCAAATCTAGCAGATAAGCTAATTTGAGGAATAGTTTAGGTCGGATTTTCCCCATCACGCTTTGTCATATTGTTATTAGGTTAATGAATTTTTTTTTTTTATTTTCGGGTCACACCTGGCGATGCTCAGGGGTTTCTCCTGGCTCTGCACTCAGGAATTACTCCTGGTGGTGCTCAGGGGACCATATGGGATGCCGGGGATCGAACCCGGGCCGGGCACAGGCCGGCCGCGTGCAAGGCAAACACCCTACCGCTGGGCTATCGCCCCGCCCCTAGGTTAATGAATTTTAAACTAATAGGCACGTTCATGCATTTCTTCAAGCTGTCTCCACTTCTCCCTTAGAACCTCCTTATCAACTGAGGTTTTACAACTGCCCAGAGGCAGGAGAATGTAGGAACTTCAGATGAAATCTTGGCCTAAAGTAGTGGGCTGTTATATGACAGCTTTGTCAGACGTATCCTGTCCTGGCCACAAAGCTGGAATTTGGCCTTGTTTTATTATTGATAAGACTGGCTCAGTATTGCTAATATCAAAGGGAAGTGAGCCTGTGTTCTAGTTTGGGGTAGGAAGCAGCAGGGGAGGGTAGGATTGTAGCAGTTCTTGGCAGTTTTAATCTTTTTGGACATTGGGTGAAGGAGATTCTGAAATCACTTATCGTTTTGAGTGTTCTGAGGTCTGTCAGACTTTTTTTTTTTGGGTCACACCTGGCATATGCTTAGGGGTTACTCCTGGCTCTGTACTCAGGAATTACTCCTCGCGGGTGCCCAGAGGACCATATAGGTTGCTGGGGATCGAACCTGGGTCTGACCACATGCAAGGCAAATACCTTACCCACTGGACTATTGCTCCAGCCCCAGTCTTTTTTTTATTATTTAATTTTAGGTCACACTCAGTGGTGCTCAGGGGCTTACTCCTGGCTCTGTGCTCAGGGATCAGTCTTGTTGGGGTTTGGGAGACTGTAAGAGGGACTAGGGATCAAACCCAGCTCAGCTGCATGCAAGGCAAGTGCCCTTTCACTATGCTGTGACTTCAACCCTCCTGCAGTCTGCCTGACTCTGATGCTCTAGACCATGGGACACACGGTCCGGCTCACAGTCCAGAGTCCCATCTGTGTTGCTGACTGACTGGAGAAACTGAGCTCACTAGGACTTTGCATCCACTCAGTTTCTAAGAGCAGATACCATTGCTTGGCATCAAAAAGCCCAAGAAATTTTTCATGAGTTTCTGGACCCTTTAGGCACTGTCGCTAACCCAGGCATCAAGACCTCAGTGTTTTCAGATAGTGATTGTTTTAGGTAGCTCGTAATTGCTGGTGAAAGTGATTTGCAGGGCTGGAATGATAGTACAGTAGGTAGGACACTTAGCCTTGCATGCAGCTGACCTGGGTTCAATCTTTGGCATCCCATATGGTCCTCTGAGCCTAGCAGGAGTAATTTCTGAGTGCAGAGCCAGGAAAAAAAGCCTTAGCACTACTGGGTGTGGCCCCCAAACTCAAAAAACAAATCAGTAATTTGCATGTTGAAGTAAAGTCTACAGCCAACAGCCTTATACCTTTCGAAGCCTCGCTTTCTCTCTCCATCTGTATCATTGTCTTGGGAGAACCGATGTGTGCTGACAGTCACAGGCACGTCACATTGCGCCTGTACCTTGTTCTGCATGTGCTAAGATATTAGAGACTTAATAGGAGGCCTTTAAAAACGTTGTCTTTCTCTTTTATTGGTAACTCCACCTTAGACACAAGAAGGAAAGCAGAGCATAGCTTTGGAGGTCATGACCCTCGGACAGCAGTTCAGCTTCGTAGCCTCACCACAGTGTTGAAACGGCTCAAGGAGATCATGGAGGGAAAAGCCAGGTACCTCTCAGGGTTTTGTAAAATGACAGCATTTATATTGGGGTTGAGCTCTCTTGTCTTGCTGAAAATGGTGGAGTGACACTTGAAAAGTTCAGCTAGTACAATTCCAGCTATGACTGAATGGTTTCACAAATACATTTGTTTTGGGAGGGGCGCTCCTGGTGGTGCTCAGGGGATCAGTCCTGGCTGGGCAGGGAGGTGGGGAGGGAGGGGGCAAGCCTATGGGATGTTGGGGATTGGACCCCAGTTGGCTGCTTGCAAGCAAGAAACCCACCTGCTGCACTATTGTTCCGGCCCCTCACAAGTAGATTCTGAATTTTAATTTATCATTCTCTGCTCTCCACCCCAACCCCACCTCCCCACCATTTTAGACGAATGTGTTTTGTGTTGTTTAAGAAGTGTTTAACCCAGGGTCACTAAATATTTTCTTTGTGTTTTTTTTTCCCCCCCAAGAAGCTTTATTGGTTTTATAAGTTTAATTTCTCATGGAAAGTCTAGTTGGAGTACACCGCTTTTTTATTTTCATTAAAAGTCAATGTGAAATTCTGTGAATGTATTGGTAATCTTTTCATAAATCTGTGTGTGTGTGTGTGTGTGAGAGAGAGAGAGAGAGAGAGAGAGAGAGAGAGAGAGAGAGAGAGAGAGAGGGAAGGGAGAGAGAGAGAGGGAGGGAGAGAGAAAGATCTCCTTGTTCTGTAGCTCCTTTTCTCTCCTTGTAGTATCAACCTGTCTAAGACTCTTGTCACTTTAGTCTGGATGGCTGATAATGTATGTCCTTGAACTGTTACTGTCTTGGTCATTTTAGTTCTCCGCAGTCCTCTATGGATTTTAGAAATTATAGTCGCTTTGTTGAAAGAAACGTCGGGTTTTGATGAGCTTTGCACTTGTCATTGTATTTTAATGAGCGGTTTTTCTTCACACGCTTTCTTCCTGCAGGACAGCGACCTGAAGCAGTACTGGATGCCAGACAGCCAGTGTAAAAGAGTGCTATGACTGCAGCGAGAAATTCACCACCTTCCGGCGCAGGCATCATTGCCGGCTCTGTGGGCAGATTTTCTGTAGTCGTTGCTGCAATCAAGAAATCCCTGGGAAATTTATGGGCTATACAGGTAAGTGCATTTTATTAACAGTTTTATACCTTTAAAGGTCAGAACTGTAAGATAAAGTTACGAAATAAGCGAAACCGTGGGAGCTTTTACTTTGGACTGTGCGAAATAGTGGCACAGAAGTGAAGGACACCTTGGTTTCTTTTTAAGGGACTTCACCATCGCGTAATGAGCAGATGGGATTGTTCTTAAATAGTGAATGAAAGTTCTAGACACTAGATCTAGAAAAAACAGGTACTAGAACTGATACTAGAACTAGAAAAAAAACGTAAAGAACTATGGGAGAATTAACAGTATGTTTGACAAAATAGATCAGAGAGCTGATTTATATTACTGTGAGTTTCCATTTTATAGAACCGACCTTCCTTTGTTCACATGACACTGGTTTGGCAAATCGCTCCATCACATTCTTCCACAAATGGTAGTTACTTAGGAAATTTAGCATATTTATTGAGGTTGAGAGAAAATTTTTTTTTTTTTTTTTTTGCAAGTGATTATCCTTAGACCAAATTTCCAAATCCTCTACTAGGTAGAGGATCCCCAGTCCTCCACTCAGAACCTCCACTTTGATGTTTTGAAGTAGCTTAAGTTTAACTTTCCCCAACATTCACATTTTTTCCTTATACTACCTTCTCTCTTGCCTATATCTGATCCTTCCTCCTGATTCCCATTTCAATAGCTCTTTTATTGACTCTATTGCCAAAGATAAAAATTTTAGAGTTACCTTTGATGCTGTTCTCTCTTTACTACCTTCTGTCCTACAGGTCTTAATTCTACTTCCTAAACACATTATGGTTTTGATTCATGCTCTGATTCCGTTTCAACCCTGGGGTACCAGGTATCAGCCTTCCTCATCTGTAAAACTGCAACAGTGATTTTCAATTATTCCCCAATTTACTTCTCTCTTCCTCACATAACAACCAGAATGAATTTTTACAAACTCTAAATGAATCATCAATCCCATTCAGGGACATCCCCTTGCACTTGCTGTACAAAAGAGCTAACAGAGCAGTGTGATGGTTAATGTGGTCAAATTAGCTAGGGATATACTGTCTAGTTGTTTGGTCAAACACTAGTTTTTGTATTGAATCTGTGAAAATGTTATTTAGATGTGATTAACTTTATAATCAGTTGATGCTGAAGAGAGCAAATTATCTCTTAATGTATGTGGGCTTTCTTTTTTTTAATTTTTTTATTATACCACGGTGAAACATACAATTACAAAGGTGTTCATAATTGGTTCTTGGTAATACAGTATACCAGCACCCATCCCTCCACCAGTGCCCCATTTCCACCACCAATGTACCCCACCCCCTCCCGCCCACCCCCCATGCTGCCTTAATAGCAGGTATCCCAGTTTCCTCTTTTAGGTTGAGAGAAAATTTAAATGATGAGTGAATTTGTAAAGTGGCTGGTTGTGGAATGTGAGTGGAAAAGAACATTCTTAGTGTCCTTCATGGTTTTGGGTTTGTTTTGGCTTTTGTTTTGGGACCACATCCGCCGATGCTCAGGGGTTAATCTTGCTCAGTGCAGGATTTCCTCCTGGCAGTGCTCAGGGACCATATGGAGTGCTGGGGATTGAGCCCCCGGTAGGCCTTGTGCAAGACAAACACCCCGACTGCTGTGCTGTTTGCCCCCTGCTCCAGCCCCCTCTCATGTTGTACTATTGTCCTATAGATCTTCCTATTTTCTATAGATCACCTCCCCCACCCCCCAACTCCCACACATACCTCCTTAGTTAGTGTTCAGTTCTGGGTCCCAATAAGCCTCGGAATATCTCTCACTCCACAGGTCAGGGAGTAAGTGTATTCCGTGAGTATAGTCTAGAAAGGGGAAATAACTGCGAAGTGGTTTAGGGACTTGCTGTGAGATGAACCGGAGCTGACACTCTTTGACTGGCCAGAGAGCCCCCATCTCATTTGTGTATTAGCTTGAGTGTGTTCTAAGATGTCAAATACATGGTCCTTAAGGAACTTGCTTCGTGTTTCATTAGGATTCCAAGGATTTGATTTCAGGCATTTTGAGGTGTTTACGTTAGTGATTATGGGAGTTGGCAAGTCTGACATTCCCAGGAAGTTGGCAGGCCAGAGAATCTCTGAATTTCTCTCTAGAAAAATTAGAAAAAATTTTTCTAATGTGGCAGACATGAGACAGAACTACTTTTTCTTCTGAATTCTCTGTCTTTGCTCTCAGGGCCTTCAGGTGGTCATTGGATAGACGAGACCTACCTACATTATGAGGGCAATCTGCATTAAAGTGAACAGATTTTGTTTTTTTGTTTTGTTCTCGTGTTTTTGGCCCACACCTGGCACTGCTCAGGGCTCAGGGTTCACTCCTGTGGCCTCCATGGACCAAATGGGGGAACCTCAGACCCAGATCGGTCTTGTGAAAGGCAAACACCCTATCCTCTGTACTATTGCTCCAGCCCCATTATAGTGAACAGGTTTAAATGTGAATCTTAAAACCTTCACAGCAACTACTAGACTTATTTGACCAGACAGTTTTGCACAGCTGACAGATGAAATAAGCAATTGCAAATGGAATGTGTATGCTGGGCACATCGTCTATTTGATGCAGAGCACATGTAAAGTGCTACATTAGCCTAACGCTTGGCATATAGAAATCAGATCAATGAATATTAGGTATTATTGGTAGTGGGTGGTTGGGCTATAGAGTAATCAGTCTCTCTGCAGCTGTCACACAGCTTTTCAGTTTGACGTGAGTGTGTCACCTTCAGTGGACTAGGGTCCTTGATGGCAGGCAGGGTGCGCTTCATCTGTTGGTAGCATCTCGTAGTATTGGCGTGTTCTCGATGCCCTCTGATGAAGGCTTTTCATGCAGTGGAGAAGCCTTAGATCAAGCTTAGCTCTGTCTTTTTTTTTTTTTTTTTTTTGCTTTTTGGGTCGCACCCAGCAATGCTTAGGGGTTTCTCCTGGCTCTGCACTCAGGAATTACTCCTGGCGGTGCTCGGGACCTTATGGGATGCCGGGATCGAACCTGGCTGGCATGGGCCGGCCGCTGCAAGGCAAACGCCCTACCCGCTGGGCTATCGCTCCGCCCCAGCTCTGTCTTGTGAGCATCCGAAGATGTCTGTTTTAATCGCTGACTGGTTAAAGAAGACTTTCTTTGTGGTATGAGGAACTCTGATCTTTGTCGTGGCAACTTAATCACCTTTCTGTAGGAAGTTCTTTTGCCTTGCTGCCATTCTACTGTGTACCCGTCATGGTTTGTCCTGGCGCTCAGATTATGAACTGGAAAATATGAGTTCTTTTTATTTTTGGTCCCAAAGGAAATGAATGTTTTTTTTTTTCTTTAGAATTTGGAAAGATTTCATTTGTTATATTGTGATATCAGAAAAGAATTAATGTAGTAGGGCTGGAGTGCTAGCACAGCGGGTAGGGTGCCTGCCTTGCTTGCGGCTGACTCCGGTTCAGTCCCCAGCATCCCATATGGTCCCCCAACACTGCCAGGTGTAATTCCTGAGTGCAGAGCGAGGAGTAACCGCTGACCATCGCCAGGTGTGACCAAAAAAGTTCCCCAAAATAAATAAAAGTTAATGTAATAAGCAGTATTTAATTTTTTGAAACATATTCATAATTTAGTAAAATTGAGTACTATATAGTGACAGTGATAGTCTTAAGATGAAGAAAAAATATTATGTGTTCCACTAGGTGACAGTTATATTAAAAATACACATTTGACTTTTAGAAATCTGTTTCATGCTATTTCAATTTCCTAATATTAATGATAATGTTAAGGTATAATTACTAAAAAGTATAATATTGATAAAGCTTAATGACCTTTTTCATGATACATTAAAATGTTCTGAGACATACAAAACAGTTACCAAAGTTGGGGTTGAAATGAAAATTTACGCTTTTATTTATTATTATTATTATTATTATTATTATTATTATTATTATTTTGCTTTTTGGGTCATACCTGGCAATGTGCAGGGGTTACTCCTGGCCCTGCACTCAGGAATTACTCCTGGCGGTACTCACGGGACCATATGGGATGCCGGGATCAAACCTGGGCCGACTGCATGCAAGGCAAATGCCCTACCCGGGCTATGCTATCACTCCGCCCCTCGCTTTTATTTATTTTTTTTTGCTTTTTTGCTTTTTTGTGGGTCACACCCGGCAATGCTCAGGGGTTTCTCCTGGCTTTGCACTCAGGAATTACTTCTGGCGGTGCTCGGGGGACCATATGGGATGCCGGGATCGAACCCGGGCCGCGCGCTCTACCCGCTGGGCTATAGCTCCAGCCCCGGGCCCCTCGTTTTTAAAGAACTGCATCCTGAAAAAAAGAAGTACCAATATTTAAAAGTATTAAGTAAACTCTGTTGTTTGTTCTCCTAAATTTTTTTTTATTTCTATCATAAATTTTACTCTTAATTTGAAAAAATAGTTTTGCTTTCCTATGTCATGTGATCTGAAATGTCATTGTTCATTAGGTTGCTTTAAAACTGCGCCCCTAGTGGATGCTACTCTTCACAGTTTTACCAACAATACCTTAATATTTTTCCTTCTGGGGAAAATGTGTTGCATCTTTCTAAAGATCTGTTTATTGAAATATTTACCCAGGCCGAAGAGCTCAGATGGGCTGAGTGCACACACAGAACCTAGAGTAACCCCTGAGACGCACAGGGTGTGGCCTCCAAGCCAGTCTGTTGCGGATCTTTCAGAATCTTAAATTTTTTTTTTCTTTTTTGGGTCACACCTGGCTCTGCACTCAGGAATTACTCCTGGTGGTGCTCGGGACCATATGGGATGCTGGGGATTGAACCCAGGTTGGCTGTATGCAAGTCAAACACGCCTCTACTCGCTGTGCTATCACTCTGGCCCCGTAGAATCTTGGAAAATGTTTTAAAGTGACTTTTAGTAATGCTGAGTCATGCTTTCATTATTATAAAAATTTGGAATAATTTGGATATCTGGATGATTGTGGTGATTCTCTTATAAAGGAGCTAACCAAATTATTTAAATTTTTTGTTGTGGGGGGCTTTTGAGTTACACCGGGCAATGCTCAGCGGTTACTCCTGGCTCTGCACTCAGGAATTACTCCTGGCAGTGCTTGGGGAACCATATGGGATACCAGGGATCAAACCGGATCAGCCATATGCAAGGCAAGCGCCTTACCTGTTGTATTATTGTATTATCACTCTGGCTCCTTATTTAATATTCTTAAAGTTTTTTGAAAATGTTAATGGTAAGGTTAACCACTAACCCAAATCTTTATTATGTTGCGTTAAGTAATATATTACCGTTATCTTTTACTTAATTCCCTCCCCCCCTTTTTCTCTTTTCCCCCCTCCTAGGTGACCTTCGAGCTTGTACATATTGTAGAAAAATAGCCTTAAGCTATGCCCATTCCACAGACAGTAATTCCATTGGGGAAGACTTGAACGCTCTTTCAGATCTCGGCTTCCTCTCTATCTGTGCTGGATCCCAGCGAGCCCGGACCCCTGTGGGGAGCAGAAAAGCCAGCCGCAACATATTTTTAGAAGATGATTTTGTTTGGCAAAGGTACTCTCACTTAAGTATAACTTTACTTATATTTAAGAAGTGTTGGCAAGTTTGTGAAGTTTGAGCCACTAAATCCTTTCTTCTTTGAGTGTTTCCTAAAAACTTCACTCTTTATCCTCCTTTTCCCCCGTGACTTTCCTCTGGAGGCATCACAGAAGTTGTTTCTAGATAGGAGTCACAGTGACTAATCAGATTGTGACTGCACAAGGAGAGGCTGTACATCTTCCTTGTTCTCTGCTTTACTCTTGGCACCAAGAGCATCACATGGCACGTGTAACTGCCAATATTTGTCGAATCACAGCAAGTAATCATAGATTAATAATTTCTAATGTACACCCTTTGAGTAGAAGTATAAATTATTAACTTTTAATGAATTACTTAAAAAATGACAGCCTGACAGGAAGATGTATATAAGACTTATGTTTGTCATATTTGATTTTTCCGCTTTGTAGCTTGATTCACCCCGACTCCTTCCAATAGCACTCTCTCGCCAAGACTGGTGTCTGTTCAGGAGGATGCGGGAAGTCTCCTGCCCGGAATAGGTGAGCTGCCAATGAAAAACTGTTCTCTGCCTCGGACTTCTCACCCTTTCCCTCCCACCTCATTTCCTTCCCGTAGCTCCTGCCGCTGGCTGACCTCCTAGTCTTACCTCGTGCACCCCCGCCTCCTTCTGCCCTCATTCACACGGTTTTTATTTTGGCCCCTTTGGAATATCCTGCTTGAGAAATCTTGTCTGTCTGAGGCTTTTTTTTTTTTTTTTTTTTTTTTGCGTCACACCCAGTGATGCTCAGTGGTTACTCCCTGGCTCTTTGCTCAGGAACTGCTCCTGGTGGTGCTCGGGGGCCCTATGGGATGCCGGGGGACAACCTGGGTTGGCCTTGTGCAAGACAAACACCCTTTCCCGCTGTGCTATTGCTCCAGCCTTGTCTGAGACTTTTTTTTTTTTTTTTTTTTTTGGTTTTTGGGTTACACCCGGCGATGCTCAGGGGTTAATCCTGGCTCTGTGCTCAGGAATCACTCCTGGCGGTGCTCGGGGACCATATGGGATGCTGGGGATCGAACCCGGGCCGGGCATGGGCGGCAATGCAAGGCAAACGCCCCTACCCGCTGGGCTATTGCCCCGCCGCCCTGTCTGAGACTTTTTTCATAGAAGGTCAAGCAGAAAGAAAAAGAGTAGTATAGATTGCCTCTACTTTTTCAGCTCTAAGAGGTGGATATTCTGTCATTTTCTTTCTCCTGGCCAGCTCCTACTTATGTTCTGTGTGACTGTTCTGAGTTTTCTGGCATGGACCCTCTGCCTTGTTTCCTGTAGCTGAGCAGATGAGTTCACTTTAAGCAGAGAGATCCCCTGACAGGAACTTCCTCGGTCTGCCACCTCTTACCAAGGCGACTGTTGGCAGCTCATCAGTTTGCTCTTTTCCACCTCTTCGTTTTGTTTTTTTTTGTTTTTGGGCCATACCGGGCGATGCTCAGGCACTAATCTGGGTCTGCACTCAGGGATCTTTTTCTGACAGTGCTCAGGGCACCATGTGGGATGCTGGGATCAAGCCTGCGTTGACTGACTACTACTTAGGTCTTTGCATATATATATATATATATTATATATATATATATATATATATATATATATATAAGCAGTATGTGTGTAAGAATAGTCTCTGTATGTGAATTGTCTCTGTGTGTGACTCACAACCTTTCCCATGTTACAATAGTCTTGGCAAGAATATGGTCCGGTCTGACTCTAGGTCACTCCAGAAACACTATTTCTTTTTTAAATACATTTATTTATTTTTTTTTGACAATTACAAAAATGTTCATGTTTGGGTTTCGCCATACAGTGTTCCAGCACCCATCCCCTCCACCAGTGCCCACCACCAATGTTCCCACCCCCCCTCACCTAGCCTGCCTCCATGGCAAGTTCTCCATCTCCTTTCTCTCTCTCTCTCTCTCTCTCTCTCTCTCTTTCCCTCTCTCTCTCTCTCTCCTCTCTCTCTCTCTCTCTCTCTCTCTCTCTCTCTCTCTCTCTCTCTCTCCCCTCTCTTACATGTTGTGGATTGTAATAGACTTTCGACAATCACTGGTCCACTGTTCCTTTTTCTGTCTTACCTAACCTCTGCTCCCACACACTTTGTGGTAGTTTCGACTTTTGGCGAGATCTCCTGATCCAATTTCCCGCCCTGACCTTGGATATTGGTATCAGAATATGTATATATGTATATATATTTATGATATGCAAATAAAATGCAGTCATTCTATATCTATCTGTCTCCTTCTGACCAATTTCACTCACCATGATCCTTCCATGTCTATCCATTTATAGGCAAATTTCATAACTTCATTTTTCCTAACAGCTGCATAGTATTCCATTGTTGATGTACCAAAGCAGAAACACTATTTCTGATGTGAATATAATCTCTGTAATGACCAAGTATGAATGCACATAATCTCTGTGTGCATACTGTATGTTTGTGTGACTACAGTCTGTCTTATGTGTGTAAGCCTCACCTTACCCACTCCCAAAGTTCCAGTGAGCAAACTGACCTGGAACCCTTTTCTTCCTCCTGCCACCTAGCTTCCTTCTCATATTTATTGAGGGGTAAGACACCTTTTTTCCAAGAAAACACTATAAAATTCTTATTGCATTTGTTCTGGTTCTATAATGTAAATTAAGCCTTGAAAATGGAACTTTTTTTGGGGATGTGGTGGGTGCCAGGTGTTATATAGCACAGTGGGGCTTCATACGAGCACGCCTCTTGTTCTACCATTGGGCTGCATCATGGTTCTTGGGAGCTTGTTTTTTCTATTTTATTGTAATTTTCA
>JAJIBD010010731.1:0-16089 GCA_021461705.1 Cryptotis parvus | reverse complement strand
GCCATTTTCTGATAAGAGGCTAATATCCAAAATATGTAAGGAACTCCTATAACCATATCATGGCAAAAAGGATTAAAAAATAGGCCAAGAACCTGAGTAGATATTTTTCCAAAGAAAATATACAAATGATTGAAAGTGTTTTATATCACTAATGAAGAAATTTTAAATAAAAATCACAAGGAGATACCAGGTCCTGTTGCTACATTGACTGTTATAAAAAAAAAAAAAACTTTAAAATAACAGAGCAAGAGTTGGCAAACATGCAGAGAGAAATAAAAATGCTAGTGAGAGATGAAGGGCTAGTCCAGAGGGTATGGCACTTGCCTTGCACGTGGCTACCTGGGTTCGATCCGTGGAACCTCCTATGGTCTCCTGAACCCACTGAGAATCCCTGAGCACAGAGCCAGGAGTAAAGCCCTGAGCATTGTCAGGTGTGACGCTCCTCCACCCCAGCCTTACAACAAAAAGGTGGGGAAAAATCTGCTGGTGAAAATACTTTTCTGTGTAGCCACCCGGTACAACAAGAAGGTTCAGAAGAAACTGAAAATGGAAATACCCATGGTCCTAGTCAATTCTTACTCAGTCATTCATGTGGCTTGGTGTTGCCTAAGTATTCAGTGCAAACTTTTAGTTTGATTTATGACTTTCCCCTCTGATCTTATTATACATCATGAACCTACCACACCAGATTCAATTTTTGTACTTAAAACAAATTGTTTTGAAGTATACTCAATTTTTCCATTTCTCTGCATATTTTCTTCTCCTAAATTCAGAGTGTGGAAATTTCATCCTTTTAGCTCAAACAATTCATCCTACATGAAATCTTCAACTGAACACATCAGAATTGTTACCTTAAAAACCTCCCATGTCTACTTGCATTTTGATCAGATGTATTAACCTCACTGCTCTACTCATCTATTGAATAAGCTGAAAAAGTTTAGTTGGAAAAAAAGGAATATTTATGATGCAGCTCTCCCTGTGCCCAGCCACTCATGAGGCGCCCGGGAGGCATGGCGGGTTCTAGCCCTGGCCTGCCACCCCAGCAGAGCCTCACAACAAGCCAGACGACCCCCCCACCCCCGACTCCATGGAGCCCACCATTTTCCACATCTGGACTTCCGTCTCTTCACAACTCCACCCAGCAGACCAGACTATCACAGCCCGGATCATCGACACCCACCCTGCAGCAGTTTTTTTTCAATCCGGCCCAGATATGCTGAACCAGAGACTCTCAGACATGGGGGCAGAGCTGCTACTTGCTCTCCCCTGTGCCCAGCTGTTCACGAGGTGCCTGGGAAGCATGGCAGGTTCTAGTCCTGGCCTGCCACCCCAGCAGAGCCCTCACAACTAGCCAGGCCACCCTACCCTATTCCATGGAGCCCGCCATTTTCCACATCTGGACTTCCCTCTCGTCACAACTCCACCCGGCAGACCAGACTATCACAGCCCGGATCATCGACACCCACCCTGCAGCAGTTTTTTTTTTTTTTTCAATCCGGCCCAGGTATGCTGAATCAGAGACTCACAGATATGGGGCAGAGCTGCTATTGCTCTCCCTGTGCCCAGCCACTCATGAGGCACCCGGGAGGCATGGCGGGTTCTGGCCCTGGCCTGCCACCCCAGCAGAGCCTCACAACAAGCCAGACCACCCTCCCCTACTCCATGGGGCCCGCCATTTTCCACATCCGGACTTCCCTCTCGTCACAACTCTACCCAGCAGACCAGACTATCGCTGCAGCACAGTTCATCAATAAATGCTTTATTTAGAAGTGACTATAACAGTATGCCACCCGACGGCAAAGCCTGACAAGCTGCTCGTGTAGTATTTGATATGCCAAATACCAGTAACATTTGTATTAGGTCATTCCCATGACCTAATATAATGGTTTGAGGCTCTTTATGTTCCTGGAGCAAGCAGATGCCTTTGGGTTCTATTAGCATGAGACAGGACATACGGAGATATTACTGGTGCCTGCTCTAGCAAATAGATGATTAACGGGAAGATAGTGATAGTGATAGTGATGACGCAGCAGTTTTGGGTATGTATCCAAAAGAAATCCAATTCACACATTTATGCCCTCACATTCATTGCAGCATTTGCCTCAGTAGCCAAAATGGTGAGCGTGTAGAATACAGACATATGATTGACGTTATCTACAGGTATGTGACATATAAACATTTGATGTGAAGGAATACACACACACAGGAAAGCATCTGTGTGACACTGAGGCAATCCCTAGGGAGGGCCCAGGTTTCTAGACCTGTGCCGAGATTTGCTTCCATGATCCCATGGGAACACCCAGGACACCATCCCCTATACCCTCATGGTCAGGGTCTAAATGCCAAGAGTGTATTCCAGACCATCGGTACACCAGGGGTCCCCATCCAGAACACCAGTGTCCAGTTACACGTCACCCATTTAACAGGTGGGCAAAAGGTGTGCAGAGTCCCGGAAGGGGGCACACATTCAGATCTCAGCTCATACGCTGACACTCTGCTCTATTACCTACCATTGTCTTCAGTCTTCAAAAACAATGGATGAAAACTCCCCAGCATTGACACTCATCCATTGTTGGTGGGAATGCCGGCTGGTACAGCCTTTCTGGAAAACAATATGGACATTCCTCCAAAGACTAGAAATTGAACTCCCATTTGACCCAGCCATACCACTCCTGGGAATATACTCTAAATACTCAGCGGAAACACCATCCCTACTTTTATGTTCATAGCAGCATTATTCACAATAGCCAGAATCTGGAAACAACCAGAGTGCCCGAGAATCGATGACTGGATAAAGAAGCTTTGGTACATCTACACAATGGAATACTATGCAGCTGTTAGGAAAAATGAAGTTATAAAATTTGCCTATAAATGGATGGACATGGAGTAGATTATGTTGAGCAAAATTAGCCAGAAGGAGAGAGACAGATACAGAATGACTGCATTTATTTGCATAACATAAATATATGTGTACATATTATGATACCAATATCCAAGGTCAAGTGAAACATATTATCAGGAGGTCTTGTCAAAGGTGGAAATTATCACAAACGTGTGGGAGTCAGAGGCTAGGTAAGACAGAAAATGGAACAGTGCTAACAATTGCCAAGGGTACTAATACCAATCTAGAACTGAGCATTAAATACAGGCAAAAAGATACACATGACAACCCTTTAATGTATGTTTTGTAATCCACAGTCTGGAAGGGAAGGAAAATAGAAAGAGAGAAAAAGGGAAAGAAATAAAGAACCTGCCATAGAGGCGGGCTGGGGAGGGGGGAGGGAACCGGGGGCGTTGGTGGTGGGAGATGGACAATGGTGGAGGGATGGGTGCTGGAACACTGCATGACCAAAACCCAAATATGAACTTTTTAATTGTATATCTTTGTAATTGTATATCTCACAGTGGTATAATAAAATACTTTAGAAAAAGAAAACTCCCTAGCATCTGCCAAGTTGGAGCAGGTGCTTAAACCGAATCCACTGCTAGTACTAAAGGGCCTGCCCACCCCCTCAAATTCTTTAAAGCTCTGCTAGAAAACTCTAAAACTCTAAGATTATAAATAAATAACTTTTATTTCAGTGCATTGTTAGCTTTTGAACACCTGAAGTTAAAAGCAGCTCTGAGGAACTTATAAAACCTCTGGCAGCACTTAGGTTAGGCTTCATTTTCATTGAATCTTCCAAGTTCTCATTATATTATCTACTTGCTTTGTCTCCAGAGTTATTGTAAATCATTTCCTGGTGAAAAGCACAAGTCTTAAATTCAGATTTATTGGGGCTTGTTCAAAATCTCCAATAAGCACACATAGCCCAAACACACTCACACATCCATTATTAGGTTCAACTTCTTAGTTTGTTTTAATGAAAAATGTTGGCTTAGAGTCTACTACACTTGTATCACTGTCTGTATCACTGTCTTCCCGTTCATCATCAATTGGCTCGAGCGGGCACCAGTAACATCTCCATATGTCCTGTCTCATGCAAGTAGAGCCCAAGGGCACCTGCTTGGTCCAGGAACAAGAGCCTCAAACCATTCCATCAGATCATGGGAATGAGGTCTATAATTGTTACTGGTATTTGGCATATCAAATATGACACGGGTAGCTTGCCAGGCTCTGCGGTGAGGGTGGCATACTCTTGTAGTCACCTCTAATCTTGAGCATTTATTGATGAACCGTGCACTGCTTGCGGTTGCATGAGCTGGGCTGTGATAGGCTGGTCTGCTGGGTGGAGTCCTGACCTGACGAGGGGGAAGTCCGGATGTGGAAATGGAGGCCTTCATGGAGTGGGGAGTCATCTGGATTGTTGTGAGGCTCTGCTAGGGGTGGCGGGCCAGGGCTAAAACCTGCCATCCCCTCCCGGTGCCTCGCACTTGTACCCATGTTTAATGTGTTTAAATGTCTCTGTATAATTGGACACATGCTCAAGTGTGGACACTAAATACTACTTTTACCTATTTTACTCATCTTGGTAAGATTATAAAATAATTTCTAAGGACTAAATGCTTTTCTCAGATCATCTCTTCAAATTAACTATGTTATGTAATCTTTTATTTTAATCAGTTTCTTCTGGGTTAAACCATTTCTTTTGATAACAAAAATGTTTCCATTATTTGTTCTCAAAATCAGGGCTGCATCCAAGTGGTTACCGTGTGCCTGGTGTAGAAGAGGGAGATCAACAAATGTGGGGGGAAATGCATAAGCAATATGAAAGGACTGCGCCTTTGGGGGACAAGAGATGTGTCAAGCAAAACTATATAAGAACTTCAAATCAGTCTTCTGTGTATATATATGAGAAATTACAGCTTAAATAGGGAATGTTTAGATATGACAAATAACCACTTATCTAACTGACATGTTTACTGTGGAGTAGTCAATGAGAAGATACAATATTTGAATGTGGGACTCTCATCCACTGTTGGTGGGAATGCCAACTGGTCCAGCCCTTTTGGAAAACAATATGGACATTCCTCCAAAAGCTAGATATTGAGCTCCCATTTAACCCAGCAATACGACTCCTGGGAATATACCCTGGAGACCCAAAAATACACATCAGAAACACTATTGGCACTTCTATATTCATTGCATCTCTATTCACAATAGCCAGAAGCTGGAAACAACCTAATTACCTGTGAACAGAAGACTGGATAAAGAAACTACGGTACAACTACACAATGGAATACTATGGAGCTGTCAGAAAATACAAAGTAATGAAATTTACCTGCAAATGGACGGACATGGAGAGTATCATGCTGTGAAGTTAGTCAGAAGGAAAAGGACATATGTAGAATGACTACATGCATAAATGGGATATAAATATATACCAGTGTTGCAGTCCACTGTTGCTGAGAGCCTCTGCCTCTTGACTGTAGTTACCTCCTGCAGGCCATTTTGTAGATAAGGGGCAAGAAAACTGCTTGATATGTGGCAGTAGATCTTACCATGTATTCTATGTTAACTGATATATTTTCTCTCATGCTACCACAATCCTAGTGGGACTAGATAGATCTTACCAGTGTATTTACCTGGTCATGTTAGATCTCTAATTAGACCAGAGAGAAATTATGTTTGCCTCCAAGCAAGCAAGTGTGGCTCTCTAATAAGTCTAAAGGCTAATATCCAAAACAACTATGAAGTAAAGATGGCAATCTTGTGAAGGCTTGGAGAAATATATACCTGGCTGTAGAATATCCATTAGTACAGATGCACGCCTTTGTATTCTGACATACAGTTCATCTCAGATGCCTCTTCCCCACCTATCAAGGACCTGCAGCTTTGGCTGGGCAATATTAACCTTTCAGTGGACTAGGTGAGGTCCTGGGAGAAGTTACCTGAGGGAGATTGACCCTAACTGCTTTCCGTTGATGTGGGCCGTCTGAGCTGGAAAGTTATAAAAAGCTGTACCCCTTTGGCTCTTTTGTCTTTTGCCTTTTCGCCTTCTCCCTCGCTCTCTGCCTCTCAGTTCTCTTCCCTGTTGGGCCTTAGCACATGGTAGCAGCCATCTTGGCCTAGGATTCTAAACCTACACATGAACCTAAAGTCTGGGGTTTTCCTATTGTTGGATTGTATACCAGAACAAGCGAGCGAAAAGCCTTTTGAAACTTTGCTGAATGCTTGCTGGTCTCCGTCCTGCAGCTGCCAATCCCCTGGGGCAGAAGGGTATCCCTGACTCTGCTCCTGGATTTTGTTAGGGTGCCCAGCCAGCATACCCCCAACAACTGGATGCCCCAGCGAGATTCCTGCTCTGCTGCCAGATTTTGTCAGGGCACCCAGAGTTCCTGAACAAGTGGAGGCCCCAGCGAGATTCCTGACCCTGCAAGATCTCAGCATTGAATATACACAAAGAGATTTATATGATAAACCACAATGTGTAAGAAGATAGAGAGAGAGAGAGAGAGAGAGAGAGAGAGGAAATCAAAGGAAAAGTGCCTCCTATAGAGGCAGGCTGGGGGGTGGGAGGGAATGTGGGGACATGGTGCTGGACACTGTATGACTGAGACCCAATTATGAACATCTTTGCAGTTGTGTATGTCACAACTACAAATAAAGGTAGTTCTGATGAAAAAATATTTGAGAGTGGAATATGTTTCATGCTTCAAATTTTAAATTTCAACAAGCAAAACCCAGAGAGCAGAGATGAATAACCTGAAGCTTGCCCCAGTGCTGGGTTTGTAGGGTGGATTTTAAGGAACTGAAAAGGATTTACTAACATTTTTGTTGTTAACTGAGTCTTCGGTGTCATTGTTTTTGTTTGCTGAGTTGGTTTATATGCTACTTTCCCATGTAATATGGAAAGCTAGGATTTCAAATGTTCTATGATGAAATATAACAACTCTACCATGTTTTCTTTTCTAATATATTTTTGATAGATTCCTTTAGCCATTTTGTTGTGACCAGCAATATAAAATAAGTTACTGTGTGCCTGCTAATGGGGCACACGTGGAAGATAGTAAGTGGGACAGTGGTGGAGGGAAGGTCACTCTGGAGGTGGGATGGTCGAAAGATGTAACACTTGTATTATTAGCAGATATTTAAATAATGTATCTAATCTGTAAGTCATAATTAACTACTTAAATTACTTTTAAAGTGTTGAAAAGGAATTCCATTGACTAACAAAAATCCAATCCCCTGTCGGGTTTGGTCCAGACTTCAGGGCTATCCAGAGTCCCCAACAGTATTAGAGTCAATCATGTTGGGGGACCAGCAGCCATCCCCATCTGGCCAATGGACACAGAAGCATGACCACCAGTTCTTTGAAAGTCCAATGTTTAAATTATCCACACACCAACAAGAAGAGGGGGAAGGAGAGAGAGAGAGATGTCAACCAAGCAGAGCAGACCTAACCAGACTCACTCACTCAGACCTCCCATGACCCCAGCCAAACAACAGAACCCCTTTACAGTTTTTCAAGGCAAAGGACAGGGCTTTACAAAAGCAGGGTGCAGAACTTCACAAAGGCTGGGATAAAAGGTAAAGGGCCTTTTTACTCTGAAAACAAAGGAAGTGAGAAGGGCTTCCTCTCACCAGGCACAAGAAACACAGGAGGCTCCACCCCCAGCTCCCTGGGGCTAGTGTGGAAATTCTGGACGTTTTCTCTCATCTTGGGCTAACAATTGTTTCAATGATACCAGTATTAGTCAATGCTATGGCTATTTTAATGATATTTCTAGTCATATAGACATAGTAAGAGAGACAGCCATTTATCTAAACCCGGGATTAGGGTGACCTTTTCTGGGGAGATGACACCATTAGTCCATGCTGCATTCCCCTCGCCAGATAGATCATTCGAGCCCCTCAGGGTCTTTATCAATTTCTTAGGCAAACATAGTGCTCATCCTGTGACCTTGCTCTCTTACCTTTTGGTCAGAACAAAGCTTGCTTTACATCTTGCATATTGTCCCATATCGAAATCAGGGTGGTCTTTCTTCCTGGGTCCATCTAGTCCCTCAGTGGGACCCTCCTTCTTGGGGTGTGAGGAATTAAAATCAGTCTATAGACAATTGAGGTATTCAGTTCAGAAATACGGTGCAAGCCCAGGAAAAACAAATTAGCTTTAACTGTCTTCCTGTATCTATACAAAAGGATGCAGCTCCAAAACAAAGGCATGCAAAGGGTGCAAGTTAAAGATAAAAGCATTTTAGCAAAGCACTGAGCTTAGCTGGGAATTTGACACCTTCTGAGGAGACAGAGGGCTGGAACAGAAGGAACCCAACAGAACCATTTGTTTTTTAAAGTGGAGTTTCCTTATGTGCATAAGGCTTGGTCAAAGGTGTCTACAGCATCCAAGGAATACAAATAAAGTAATAGTCCTGGGGCTGCTGTCCCAGGTGCTATTTCCTGAGACCTGGCACAATGGACAGAGGCTATGCCCAAGGCAGGGGTGATCTCATGTCCAGACTCAAAAGAAGCTATTGTCCGTGTCAAGTTGCTGGTGGTCACTGAAGGTCAAGTTCGGGTTTTTCAGTCTCTCCTGAGCCCCCTTCCAAACTTCTTCCCTTCCCATATCTCCCATCCTACTTTCATGCCTGGGCCCACCCAGGTACACATCTCACCATTGAGCTCTTTTGCTCTATCCTGGGGACCCACAGATTGGGTCAAATTCATTCACTGGCACATAGCCTGCTTGCCCCCTCTCACCTCTTGAGTCAGGTCTCCTCAGGAGACAAGGAGACTTTCTCTTCGCCCTTGAATGATCCCCTCGGCTGTCCTCAGAAGTGATAGTGAGTTCCAGAAGACACTGGTGCTCCCCATGAGCCAGGCTACGGGGAGGCGTCCTGAGCTCCACATTCCTCCCTCAGCCCAGGCCACCCAGTCTGAGGAGGCTGCTGTGAGCCTCAGAGCCACGGCCACCACAGCATGCCTCCAGCATGGCCAGGCCTGACCTGGGAGCCTCACAACAGGATGTGCCAGCTCAGGACGCAGCTTGTCTTCCTTCTCCTGCATCCCCGAAGTGAGAGCCCCAGATTCTCTCTGCATTTGAGTCAGAAGTGGGATGAGACCGTCCACACCCCACCAGAGAAAGCTGTGCCTTGCTTGAATTGAGACTTGGACAGCTGTGTTGGCCCCGGAAGCGGGGTTGAGGGCTTGGGGCCCAGAGGCTGGCAAGATGCCCAGATACAGTCTCCGGGTAATGCAGTTATTCCCTCAAAATCCCCTCTGGAGAGGCCGACCTGACTGCTGCCAGGTCCTTGGGGTCCTGGACGCTGCCCAGCTTCACCCTGAGGAAGTGCTGTCAAGGGTGGTGAGAACCTGTCCCCCTACTGTGAGGACACTGGTGCCTGGCGTCCCTCTCAGTGCCTCCCAGAACCACATCTGCCTGCCTGGGGTGAGATCCCCAAAGTGGATTCAGGCCTCGGAGGCTGCTGGGGTTGGAAACAGCCCCTGGAAACTGGAAGGAGCTGTAAGTCTCTCTCGGCTTCACAACCCCGGGCCTGTGCTGTGCCCTGCCTCTCACCACATTGCCCCTTAGTCCTCACTGCCAGTATCAGCCCATCCCACAGCCTCCGTGGCGTCCTTCCTGGCAGGGCAGTGTGAGGGGGCTAGCGATCCACGTGCACTGGGTCCCTCACAGTCGCCCTGTCCGTATGCAACACTTCTTCCCGCAGGACATTTGCTGGAGGAAAATCAGCATCTTCCTCTAAGAAACTGAGGGTAAAGAGGGGATAGATGACAGCAGCCAGAGCAGTAGGGCCCAAAAAGGTGGACTTCTGTGGATCAAATGAACCCTTGACTCAATACTTCTCAGAGTTTCTTCTTTTCATAAAACAGGGACAATCGAATGCAATATTGGGGGAGAAAGAGAGCAAGTGCCTCGAGGCAGAGGGTAAATCAGAAGGCTGTGGGAAATGTTCCTGCTGAGAAAGTATTCCTTACTCTTTTGACTCCAGTTTTAAGGTACTTAGAGCTGAAAACAAGGGCTATCTCGGCCTACGTCTGTTAAGACTCAGGCTTCACAGAGGTCACTGTTCTTCTGGAAAAGGAGTCGAGACCTGGAGAGGCGGCTGTGACAGGCCGGCTTTCTTCTGTCTTGCTCGAAATCAACATGAATTTCCTCTGGATTTATTCATCAGACATTTGCCAGGTCATCACAGGCCTAACGTGTGGTTTCACCACTCAGGCACACCAGCTGGAGGGCAAAACAGCTCCAAAGTGGCATTTGAAAAACCATCATTTCATATTCTTTGTCATTTGGTATATTTCATTTTTCCCTAATTATATTCACTTAATGACTTGGAGAAAAATAATTCCCTTAATAAATAGACCTTTTTCTCAAACTCTATCTAGATGAAATGAGAAAAGAGTAAAATAAAAGTTCCCTTCCAATTTATTCTATTTTTATCAAATGCTAATTGACAAAGACATGATTTGCATATTTTAGAAGACTGCTAAGTGAATTAGCTAATGATTAAGTACTTTTGAGTTTAAAAACTAAATAACATTAGTAAGAAGGAGAAAGCATCTCAACAACTCTCCATTTCATGTTGTCAACCAAATAGAAAAGACGGCAGCTGGAACAACATGAAGATTAGGTTAGAATTGGGAGTATCAGGGGGAAGAGAAATAGCCCAGCATGAAAGGTGTTTGCCTGTACACAGCCAACCTAGGTGCCATCACCGACTTGCTATACACTTCCAGGCCCTCCAGGAGTGATCACTGAGCACAGAGCCAGAAATAAGCCCTGAATACTGCTGGGTGTAGCCCACAAAATAAAATAATAAAAATAAGAAAAGAAATGGGACCAATAATAATGTCACTGAGGGTTGCTAATATTCTCGTGCCTTTTGCTTAAGGATATTAGGTTAAGGGCCTAAGTCAGTGACGTCTGTAAGGTCATTAACAGTGAGTTGCTATACCATCAAGAAAAAATTTCATTCCATTTATCTACCACTACAAACATCTAGGAGTTCCAGATATACTATAGTGGATTGATAAGTACTTTCTGAGTGAATAGTGGGAAAGTAATGCGATTTGGAGACGACTGCTGGACTAGAGCCATTACCAACTGGATCCCACAGGATGTCAAAAGATCACGTGGCTGCCCACCTACAAGATCACCTACCAGGGTCAGCAGGTTAGTGACCCAAACAGGAAGGGAGGGAAAGGAAGATGTGGTAAGGTCACCTCCTGAGTGGCTGAAGACCGAAGGTGCGGAGGGGAAGATAGAAGCTCAGAAGAGCCCCAATTGGGGTATCAAAGGTGGGACAGTGACTGCCCACCAGCAGGGAGGAGGAGCCCTGAAGTCTGGGCCAAAGGGACCAAAGACCCCTGCTGGAAACATCTGCTCTCAAGGGAGGGCCTGCAGAGTCCCCAAGGGACGAGGCCCCCCCCCTTCCTTCCTCTTCTACTAAGAGGGCAGGGGCCCAGGCAGAATGACTCCCAGAGTTCTCAGTAAATAAGGAAGATGGATTTTTCAATAAAAGCCCAGCCTCGACGACAGTGAGTGCTGGGGGCACCGAGCTGCTTCAGAATGAAGGATTTCCAGCATTAACACCCCGAGTCCCCACTCTTCTCTCTCCTTGGCGACTCCCAGCGTTGGTGTCACCAGATCCAGTCCCCAGATCCAGTCCCTTGGATCTGGGCTGTCCCTGCCTTTTCCAGCGTTCGGTTTCCTTCTAAGGGCTTCGTGAGCACTCAGTGATGCCACAGAGCCCAGCTCGGCTCTGTGCCCGGAGTGCCGCATCCATTTAGCCACAGGCCTGCTGTTGCAGGACTCCTAAGGGCCGCTGCATCTGCTCTGGATTGCCTCCCGCAGATCACTCCGTAGATAAGGGGGTAGTCTAAATGTGGCAGTTTATCTGACCATGTATGCTGTACTAGCTGGTATAAATATTCTCCCATGCTATCACAATCATCGTGGGACTAGCTAGATCTTACCAGCATATTAGCCTGGCCACGTAAGGACACCTAAGTAATTAGACCAGAGAGAAATGCTGTTTGCTTCCAAACAAACAAGCATGGCTCCCTGATAAAATATAAAACTACAATGAAGTAGAGGAGACTTGTGAAGGCTTGGAGAAATATTTAACTGGCATTGGTGTTGGTCTTTGGTACAGTGACCTGCCATCTCAGAAACCCCCTTCTCTACATTTCAAAGGTATTCCGGCTCAAAACATTAGCACAGTAAAGGCCCTAGGTGAGATGCAGGGAGGGGCTACCTGAGGGTATTGGACCCTCCCTGCTTTCCATAACAATGGGAGGAAGGTCTGAGTTGCGGGGGGGGTATAAACTTGCCGGTTCCCGCTCTCCCGGGCTTCTTCTTCCCGGTGGAATCTCGCCTTGTAAGCGTTTTTCCCCTTTGGAAGTTATACACGTGGTGGTCGCCATCTTGGCCTACACGTGGCTGGGGTTCTAGCCTGGAATCCTAAGCATCGGGTTTTTCCTTTTGCTGATTTGTATGCCTGAACCTGTGATAAGTAAAGTCTTTTAAAACCTCATCGGATCCCTGAGTGTTCATCCATTCCTCGCCGGCCGGAGGTAGAAGGGAACTTCGCTTCCCGGCACTGTCGGGGACCCCGGCAGAGCGCCCCGACATTTGGCGTCCCTGGTGTGGGCACCACGAACATCGTCTGGTCTAATTATCATCGGACAGAGATCATCTGCCTCCGAACCGTGAGTAAAATGATGGATATCTCATGGTATAGATACATTGTATCTTTTATTGGCTCGGAACCATACATAGCCCAGTCTATAAAGTTCCTTTCTGAGAACTACTCTATCTTTTCACAAATCATCTGGGTCCTTGCGATTTTTAAACTGTACCTTTGCATAAGGACAATGTTTAATAGAGAGAGGGAAGAAAGTAATAAATTGAATACAATCTTAAGGGACGAGATTTACTCAGCGATTGAAGAAATAAGTGAGGATCATAAAGCTACAGGTAGACTGGTCTTAAAGCTTGAGGACAGAATTATTAAACAGAGTTTAAAATTTGAAAAGAAATTAGAAGAACAGGAAAGTAAAATTATTAACCAGATTTTAAAATTTGAGGAAAAATTAGAAGAACAGGATTTAAAATTCAAGGAAAAATTAGAAGAACAGGATTTAAAATTCAAAGAAAAATTAGAAGAACAGGAAAGTAAAATTATTAACCAGATTTTAAAATTTGAGGAAAAAATTAGAAGAAAAGGATTTAAAATTCAAGGAAAAATTAGAAGAACAGGATTTAAAATTCAAAGAAAAATTAGAAGAACAGGAAAGTAAAATTATTAAACAGGATTTAAAATTTGAAGTAAAGTTTGAAGAGCAGAAGAAGGATATCGATAAAATCAGCATTATCTTAGAGGAAGAAATTGACAGACAGAGAGATAGAATAGATGGACAGAAAGAGGAGGTTTGGAAGTTACACATAAGATTGAAAGAACAAAAGGAAGAAACATATAGGAAACTTGAAAACTTAAACCAAGAAATGGATGTGTTACGCAGGGAGATTTCTGATTTCATAACTTATCAATCAGGACCTAGCGCATACCCAATACTGAGGCATGAACCAACTAAAAGCCGTTCACAAACACGCCCCAAAACTGTAGACTTGAAAAAGGTGTATACATTCCCAGCAAAAAAATCTAAAAAAGAATTCTAATGTGGCTGATAACTTAGAGGAGGAACAGGAAAACCCAGAGGAGGCAAATTCCCAAGCTGAAAATCTCTCCAGAGTTAATACCCTCAATGGGGTAGATGTTCCTCTGCCAGATACTACAAGCTCTGATGAGGAAGAAGGGGAGGAACAAATTAGCTCGAGTCAAAGAGCAAAGCGCAGCAATCTTTCTCATGACCAATCTAAAGATAAAGTAAAACCGATTCATGAAGACTTAAAAATTGAGGCAATAACCCCGTTTAGGAAGGCTTGCGACAGGTTTGGAATATCAAGTCCTTATACTTTAAAATATTTAGCTGATTGGAGCGAAAATGATCAGTGGGTATTGGGAGACTTTGAAACGGTAGCCGATACTTGTCTAAACAAATCACAGTACATGCAATGGCATATGTGGTATGCAGATGGGGTTAACCAGAATATTGACACTTTAAGAGAAAAGGAATCAGGCCATACTATAACTTTTGCCATGCTAAAAGGTGAAGGTGAATGGAAAAAGAAAAGCAAAACAAGCGACATTACCTGAACCTATTTTAAAATTTGTTCGGGAGACAGCATTAAAAGCGTGGGAAAGAGTAGGTTCCGACCCAGAATTTCTAGGTAGCTATACAAAAATTTACCAGGGTCGTGATGAACCATACTTTGATTTTGTTGGGAGATTATGTGAAACAATCCAAAGACAGGTTCAAGACCCAACCACTCAAGAAATCCTAAAACGAAACTTAGCATATGAGAATGCTAATCAAAAATGTCGAGCATTACTATATGGTATTAAGGAAAAGGATGACCTCATGGGGTATCTAAAGGCCTGTAGAAATGTCGGTTTAACCTCCCATAAAACACAGGATGATATAGGAGGCTTATCCCATACAGCAGGAGGATCAGGAGAGGGATGAAATGTCAGACAGCTCTAGGGGAGAAACAATAAACTTCAAAGGATAAACAATAATCGGAGAAACTATTCTAATAATCGCAGCTCCACCCCTCGAAGGGCCCCACCTGGACCATGCCCAAGGTGCAGAAAAGGAAAACATTGGGCCAGAGACTGTCAGTCTTGGAGGCGAAGTCAGCCTCAGGCTTCATCTGGACAGATAACCTGCTTTAGCTGCGGAAAGAAGGGACACACCTGTAGAGATTGCCCATCTTCTAAAACTATCAATACAGGGCAACATTCTAATAATCCCTTTATAGGAAATGTTACATGGACCCCCTCCCAGGTTCCACAAGCTCCGCAGGCTCAAATAACATCTATTCCTCCCCCTAATGCGGGAAACTGGGTGGGGGCCAGCCCCAGGCCCAGCTGAATCCAGGGGCATTCTCCCTTTATTCCACCTGCCCAGTATCCTCCGAATCAGAATCCACAGAATTACAGTCAATAAATGCTCTCTGGCCTACCCCATCAGGCAGTGACAGTCTCGACATTCTCTGCCCTAAGACTGTCACAATATACCCAAGTCAAGACCCCTACATGCTAAAAACAGGGATAAAAGGACCTGCTCCCCAGGTAGTATGGGTTTAATTCAGGGAGCGATTGGCTGAAATTTAAGGGAATTATGGTGCATTTCGGACTTCTGGATCCTGAATCTCATGGAGAGATAATACTGTCAATATCTGTGCCAACCAAATGGACTTTTAAAAAAAGGGGAACCACTTGCTAAACTATTATTATTTTTTGAGGATCCGTGTAGTCAGTCCGAACACCCTACAGCTGGTGGCTTAAACAGTACCAACCATTCTGCCAACTTCATTGTTGGTTATGCAGCCACACAGAACCAAGCCCACCAGCCACCTGCTAACTATCTAGTTGGGTACACTGCCAGAATTTCTCAGGCCAAGCGGCCGGTTATACCCATCGAAATTTATAAAAAGGAAATTCAAAGGCATGTTGGATACAGGGGCAGACATATCCATAATCTCCACCAAGTATTGGCCCTCTAACTGGGCCCTAAAGAAAGTGCCCCATAGCCTGAGCGGGGTAGGCAATATCTCCTCCTCTCTTCTCCGACAGAGTGCCAGG
Organism: Cryptotis parvus; assembly: GCA_021461705.1. Taxonomy (NCBI): domain Eukaryota; kingdom Metazoa; phylum Chordata; class Mammalia; order Eulipotyphla; family Soricidae; genus Cryptotis; species Cryptotis parvus. The sequence goes on along the minus strand of JAJIBD010010731.1, from coordinate 480 downwards.
TGGCTGCCGGGTATTGGCCCTGAAGGGAATGTAGCCATGGTCCAGCCTTATATAGCCCCTATGCCTTTAACTTTATGGGGGTCGAGACATGCTGGAGCAGTGGGGGGGGCAGTAATCCACATACCTCGTCCAATTCCCGTCGAGCACCAATTCCAGCTCTCCATAATAAGCCTAACACCGGGAGTAACCCTTTTAATTGGGGCCGCTGTGGTTAAGCGCCACTACCTATCCGTATTCAGTGGAAGTCTGACAAACCTATATGGACACCACAGTGGCCCCTCAATACCAAAAAAGTTAGAGGCGCTAACAAATCTAGTGGAAGAACAGCTGAAATTAGGACATATTGAGGAAACGTTTTCAGAATGGAATTCTCCTGTTTTTGTAATACAGAAAAAAATCAGGCAAATGGCGTTTGCTGATTGACTTAAGGAATGTAAATTCTACTATGGTCCCCATGGGAGCCCTACAACCTGGGCTCTC
>JAJIBD010010730.1:0-77103 GCA_021461705.1 Cryptotis parvus | reverse complement strand
CCAGCATCCCCTGAGTGCCACCAGGAGTAAATCCTGAGTACAGAGCCAGAGCCAGGAGTAACCCCTAAGCATTGCTGGGTATGACAAAAAAAAAAAATATATATATATAGGATCACTCAGGCACTGGTAGGGTGGTCCCAGAGGCCACCAGAATATTAACAGTCTAATTGCCAGGAGTGACCCCTGAAGCCCAGGGGCATTGCTAGAGAGTACCCCACCAAAAAATCAAAAAGGAGACAGAATTCTAGGATCCTGTCATGTATTACTCAGGATGAGTTGTAAGTTACAACAAGTTATAAGTCTAAATATGAGTATTATCACTAATGCCCAGGAATGTAAGTCTTCCTTGGAATTTAGTGGGGGTGGGGGGAGAATAGTGGGCAGTCAGTATCTGGGATGATGTTTAGGTCATCTTTCATCTCTCTTAGATGTTTCTGATCTGAGACAATATTATTTCTGAGAACAGGAGCTGCACCGTAATAATGACACTATCTTTGATGCTGACTCACAAGTCCTCCAGTCATCATACACAGCACTAAGAGATGGGCAGACCTCTTGCCCCTATAACTACTCATGTGGCAAGTCCCTTTGGCAAACTGAATATGTCAGTTGTTCCAAGTATACAGTGAGGAAATAAAATCAGGGTCCAGGGTCTGAGTGATAGCACAGTGGGGGGGCATTTGCCTTGTATATGGCCGACCCAGGTTTGATCCCTGGCATTCCATATGGTCCCCTGAGCACCGCCAGGAGTAATTCCTGAGTGCAGAACCAGGGTAACCCCTGAGTATTGCCAGGTGTGACTCAAAAAAGCTAAATAAATAAATAAATAAAGTAAAATCAGGGTCCAACTTTCCTCACATGTAAATTAAATTTGTTATAATGATTGGAGGACCAGGAAAACGATTTCAAAACTGTACCTGTATAATCAGAGAGAGAGAGGTACATCAGGTAAGGCACATGCCTTGTGTATACCAAATCTAGGTTCAAATCATGGCACTATACATGGTCTCCTGGGACCACCAGCAGTGATCTCTGAGCAGAGCCAGGAGTAAACCCTGGATGTGCCCCCACAAAAAAAAAAGTACCATATCTCATTCTAATAACCATATTGTAAAAAAAATTATAGAACATAAAGGAGGTTCCTTGTTTTGCTCCCGAGATGTCATATATGACAAACCCAGAGTCAATATTACACTCAATGATTTAAAAAAAAAAGGAATATTTTTCCTCTAAGATCAGAAAAAAGACAAGGATGTTCTGACCACTACTATCCAATACAGTGTTGGAAGTGCTAGCAAGAGCAATTAGGCAAGAGAAAAATACAGAAGGTATTCAAATTAGAAAGAAAAAGCAAAACTAAAACTAGTTGTATGTGATATGATAATATACATAGAAAAATCACAGATTCCAGTGAAAATTTATCAGATATTTAAATACAAAAAGCTATAAACTATAATAAAGAGCAAGTTTCAAAATTAATTTCCAAAAAATACATTGTTTGTATACATAAATAATTAACTAGCAGAAAGAGAAATCAAGCAAATGATTCCATTTACAACTGCAGCAGAAAGAATTAAATATCTTGGCATAAATTTACCAAAGCAGTCAAAGTCTCTCATACAATAAAAATATAATGTAAGAAAGCAACTAGAAAACAAAGAGACGGAAAAGAAATTTATGTTCAGAATGAGATACAAAAAATTAATAGTTAACATAATTATAATACTGAAAGCAATAATATATATATATTTCATGTGATCCCTAGAAAATCACAAAGTAGGCTTCACAGAAATATAATTTAAAAAAGTATAAAAATGTATATGAAAATTTTAAAAACAGTAACAAAACGATTCCTGATTTAAAAAAAAAAGAAAGAATAAAAATGAAGGTGTCACTCTCCAGTCCCTGAAGCTATAACAACACAATGACAGTGACTAAAACATAATGGTAGTGGAATAAAAACACATAAACAGATCAATGGAACTGTAATGAGAAGGCAGAAATTAAACCACATAATACAGACAACAAATTTACAATAAAAGAACAGTAGTATATTTTTAATAAAGTGCTGGAAATACTAGACAGTCACAAGCAAAAGAATGAAACAATGGAATTCCATATACAAAAGTTAATTAAAATGGATTAAAGGGCCTTGGATGTAAGATCAAACACCATAAAATGCATTGAAGAAAACAAATGTGACAAGCTCCTGGGCATCAGCCTTCCAGCTATACTTGGAGACTCAATTCTAACAACAAAAGGAAACAAAAGCAAAAATAAACAGCTGGGACTATGCCAAACTACAAAGCTTGTGCACAGTGGAAGAAACTGGCACCAAAATGAAAACATATTCTACTGAATGGGAGAGAACATGGGCATGTCATAGTAAAACAGAGGTCAATATCCAAATACACAGAGACCGGGGACACTGGTGGAGGGAATCTGACACTGGTGATGAAAAACCTGTGTGCCTGAGGGCCCGAGCAATAGCACAGTGGGGAGGGCGTTTGCCTTGCACATGGCAGACCCAGGTTCGATCCCCGCATCCCATATGGTCCCCCGAGTCCTGCCAGGTGGAATTCCTGAGTGCAGAGCCAGGAGTAACCCCTGAGCATGGCCGGGTGTGACCCAAAAAGCAAAAAAAAAAAAAAAAAAAAAAAAAAGAAAGAAAGAAAGAAAAGAGAAACTGTATGCCTGAAACTCAACTATGAATAAAAATCACAGTGCTTTAACTAAATATATATTTTAATATATATTAGTAAATATATATTTAATTTTATACCTGCACAGCAGAGCCTGGCAAGCTACCCGTGTTATACCTGCACGGCAGAGCCTGGCAAGCTACCCGTGTTGTATTTGATATATATGCCAAATACCAGTAATAATTATAGACCTCATTCCGAATGGATTGAGGCTCTTTATGTTCCTGGAGCAAGCAGATGCCTTGGGCTCTACTAGCATGAGACAGGACATATGGAGATGTTACTGGGGCCCGCTCGAGCAAATCAATGATGAACAAGAAAACAGTGATATATTTAATTAAAACACAGTGCTTTAATATAAATATTAATTAAATATATATTTAAAGCACTGTGATTTTCTCATAGTTTATATATTTATTTTGTATATGTATATATTCATATATACGTACATGTACAGAGCAGATATGAATATATTCATATATACGTATATATACAGAACAGATATGAATGAGGCAACATTTAAAGAAGATGTAGAGGCCAAACACACAGGAGGATGATGGCTCATGTTATGGGAACACAGATTAAAATGACAAACGGGGCAGAGGGGTAGATAGAGTGTTTACCTTGTATGTGGTTACCCCGAGTTTGATCCCTGACACCCAATATGATCACCAAAACCCACCAAGAGTGATTGCCCAGCACACACAGAGCCAGTAGCAAGCCTGCACAGTAAGGTGTGGCCCAAAAGCCAAAACCAAAGCTGAAATATCATACCTATGACCTATTACCCCAAGGCAAGAACACTCAGTGTGGGACAGGACCTGGAGGAGGGGGAGCCCTCACTCACTGTGGTGGGGCTATAAACGGGTGCAGCCTTATAGAAAGCAGAACAGAACGGAGAGTCCTCAAAACACAAGACAAGAGAATTTCCATACAATGCAGTGACCACACTTTTAGGCATTTGCCCAAGAACTAGCAAACAAGAATGCTCAGAGATTTAAGTGCCACCATGTTAACTGTAGCATTATGAACTATAGCCAAGAACTGAAAACCACGTAGGGGCCCATCAACAGAAGAACAGATAGAGAAGATGTAGTATAAACCCACAAGAGAATACTATTCAGTTTTTTTCTGTTGTTTTTAGGATTGAGAAAAAACTGTATGGTTTTACTCATGTTGACAGAGTAAAACCATTTTTTTTTAATTTACTAAATTAAAAATGAACATTTGAACTCTTTTAAGACAAAATAGTGGTTATGAGAGTGAAGAGAGAAGGAGAGTGGATAAATTAAAACAAACATGGGCTGGAGTGATAGTCCAGTGGGGAGGGCATTTGCCTTGAACGCGCCTACCCAGGTTTGATTTCCCAGCATCCCATATGGTCCCTTAGCACCGCCAGGAATAATTCCTGAGTGCAGAACCACAAGTAACCCCTTGGCGCATTGCCAGGTGTGACCCTGAAAACAAAACAAATCAAAACAAAACAAAAAAAAGTCAACTGTATACTGAAGAATAAAATTGAGCTTTTAGTGGAGAAATTATCATATTATATATAAACATGTTGATTTTCAGAGATGCACACCTCAAATTTATAGGATGTAAATCAATGGCTATATCAATTTATTTCAATTTACTTCAAGAAAAAAAGATGTAATAAAGAGAAATCATTCACACACACATTAATCAACAGACATTAATAGAGACCCAAGAGTCCCAGACCAACCTGAAGGTGAGGAAACGCAGACAGGATGTTGGGAATTTTCTCTTCAGAGCCAAGATGGTTTGGAGTAGAATCACATCTGCAAGGCTCAGCTGATTGCCGACCAGAAATCTCTGTCCGTGTTCTCGTAAAACCTGCACAATATAAAAGTGTCACTTATATAGGTTATAATACTCTATGTGGAGACTCTAACAAAGCCTTTAAATCACTGCAGTATCTGAGAAGGGGATGAAATTCTGGTTTTGTTCTTTCATTCTTCAAAAACAATCACATCAACTCAGAGATTATTTCCTGTGGAGGAGTCAGAGTAGAATGAAAGCTTTGTCAAATAGCTATAAGGGAGAAGAAAACATTAATTCTAGATTTAGTGTTTTCAAAGAATTCCTCTCCTCCACAACTGTACCTACAGAAATGAATGAACCCTGAAAAATTCAGGAGCGTGGGAGATGTAAATGTAAAGAATAAGTGACAGTTTCTCTCCACAGAATCCGATTTCATTGAACAAATGTGTGTTTCTCAGAACATCAGAACTCATAAACCAGAATAAAATATAGAAATTGCAAAATTCTCGGGTATCCTGCTTAGGAGACACCCTGTCATAGTGAAGGGAGGCTTCTGAAATCAGGGAAGGAAGGAAGGAAGGAAGGAAGGAAGGAAGGAAGGAAGGAAGGAAGGAAGGAAGGAAGGAAGGAAGGAAGGAAGGAAGGAAGGAAGGAAGGAAGGAAGGAAGGAAGGAAGGAAGGAAGGAAGGAAGGAAGGAAGGAAGGAAGGAAGGGAAGGAGGAGGGAGGGAGGGAGGGAGAGAGGGAGAGGGAGGGAAAGAAGGGAGGGAGGAAGGGAGGGAGGAAGGAAAAGAAAGGAGAGCAGAAAGACCAACTTCCTCTCACATCTTTCAAGACAGAAACCTAAAATCATGAGTGTTCATCTTCAGTTTTAGAGGAGCACAGAGGTGCAGAGACTAATTGGAATAAATGTGGATCATGAGGGAAAAGGGACCCAAGGTAAAAGTTAGAAGAATCTCTCCAGTGAACCCTAGGAAGCCCATAGGTGTGAGGTGTGTTGTGTGTGTGTGTGCATGCTCAACAGGGTTTCCACTTATGAAAAACTCAAATATAGCTCCTGGAGCCAGAGTGGAGAGAAACAGTGAATCTCAAATTCCCAGTCAGAGGCCACAGTTCCAATTCCAGATATGGGCACGTTGCTCAGTCTGTGTGAGACTATTTCATTATGCCTACAAGAGAGGTAAGTATCTTCAGTCCATGTTCTACAAAAAGCCTGGGAGTGTTTGGCAACAGGAATATAAGAGCTGGCAGTGTCCCTGCCCCAGGACACCTGTTCCTCCCTTGTCACACCACATTGCTGCAGAGTTCACATTCACAGAATGCCTGTCAGCAAAAGGTCCTGAAACCAAATGAGAGGAAAGTCTAGAGTATTCATCTCTTCAAACTCTAAATCCTTGAGCGGTGGCAAGAGGAGTTGGCTGGCATATTTGTGCATTCTCTTCTGATTTTCAGTGGAAGCATTTCTTTAAATCTTCTTGTTTCAGGAAAAGAGAGAACTTGACTATCCAAGAAAAGCATAGATAGTAATAAGAGAAGGATAAGAAAAGAAAAAGAGAAAGTGTCAAGAAGACCATCTGATAAATATATATATACATATATACGTATATATATACATATATACATATATACATACATACATATATGTATATATACATACACACACACACACACACACACACACACACACACATATATATATATATATATATATATAAGTTTGGCAAATGCTATGGAATGAATGAGTGAAGTAATTTCTGCTCCCAGTTATCTCACAGGGACAGGCCACTGGGTGAATGCAAGAAGCTATCACACATGGGGTGAGTTTTCCTGGCCCCATATATGCGGCTCTGGTAGGAGTCTGAGTGTCCCAAGCTCTCCTGCTTCATGCTGATGCCAAGTGTCAGGAGATGAGCGATTGGGCCAGCAGGACTTGGCTGCCACTGCCCTGAGCTGAAGACGCATCTGTGGCCATTCCCTGAATCTGGTTATCCAGGGGTCTCTGTCACTCACCTTTTCAAACACAGGAAAGTATCGGATTATGGCCTTTTGGGCCATGCTGACCACCTCCTTTTGCTGGTCATCGGGCTTCAGGAAGGGGTGCATAATAAGCAGCTCCAGCAGGTCCAGTGTCCCTCCACGCACATGTCATCCTTAAAACAACCACCAAAAGCATCAGTTCATTCCCTCCTGGGAACTTATTGATTTCCACAAGTTAATGAGTCAGAGCACTTTTCTGCTAAAGAATTCTGTCAACGCCAAAACATTTTCTCCCAAACATTTGACTCTGGAAAACACAAATGCAAAGTCAAATCTATTTGTGATTTAGAAAAAATCCTCCAGAAGAATGTGTCAAAAATCAGAATGTACAATAGTCATAAGCACCTTCTCCTGGACCTTCTGCCCCCACCCTGCACCCCCGTACACATGTTCAGTGTGGGTGGAAACTGCTATGTATAAAAATAGTGAGCATCATTTTGTGGAATGCTTGGGGAACGGCAGGCACAGAGCCAAACAGTCTGAAGCCAACATTTCCCTAGGTCCCACGGTATTAGAAGGCCTGTTACATATTCTTCTCTTCTACAGAAAACTCATTAAGACCCTGGAGCTTAACCCTTTGCTGAGGACCAGACATCTAGAGACACATGAACCCAGGCTGGGGTGAGAGTAAAGTGGGAAGGCGCCTGCAACTGACCCAGGTCTGATCCTTGGTACCCTACAGGGTCTCTTGAGCACTGTCAAGAGTGATCCCTATGCACAGAGCCAGGACTAAGCTCTGAGCATCACCAGTATGGCCCAAAAAATCAACCTTTCCCCACAAAAAGAATTGAGTGATACAAGCACCCTATTTTGAGTTTAAACTTTAATAATGTAGGGCCGTAGTGATAGTACAGCAGGGAAGCACATTTGCCTTAAATGTGGCCAACCTGAGTTTGATTCCCAGCATCCCATATGGTCCCCTGAGCACCACTTGGAGTAATTCCTGACTGCAAAGCCAGGAGTAACACCTAAGCATTGCCGGGTATACCCCCCCAAAATAAATAAATAAACTTTCATAATGTACAGTATCCCAGACCTTGAATATCACAGAGATTCCCTGTTCTTCATACTCTATTATAATACATTTGAAAGGTTTAAAAAATAATAAAAAAGCCATGATCAAAGCTCAAAACCTGAAACAATCCCACCCAAGATATCAATTCAACTCTCTATTATTTTTACTCATATTTCCGATACTGATGCTCTAACTGTCTTCACTTCCTGTTCACACTGGAGACACAGAGTCTTGGGGGTGTGCAGTAGAGGACCAGAAGTGAGCTAAGGCACCAGTAAGACAATGAGCCAGAACACTCAAAAGCAGCCACAGTACAGGGTTCTCTCCTTGAGGTCTCTGCCAAAGAGATGGTGCTTCTCCGCTATGTAGTGGAGAATGCTCGCGTCTGCACCAGCTTCATCCCATCGATTTCCACCATTGGCACTTGCTGGAATAGCAGATGGTTTCCTGAGAAGGGAAGTGAAGAGTTAGAAGCAATCGCTTCTCTGCTCCTACCGCCCCGAGACCCTGCTAAATGAGAAGGAGAGTAAGGCCAGGTCTTATGCTAGAACAGGAAGACCCGGCTTCCCTGTTATCAGTGTCATCCAAACACTTTAGCCTTCCAAGCAGCCTGGAAACTAGCATTGCTCTAAACCATCCCTCTTTGATGTCTCATCCTCAGCAAAAGACACAGCCTCATGGCATGGAAGAAGAGGGAAAGTAGTGAAGGTTCTGCAGAGTTGCAGGAGTCAATATAGCAGCCAGGACTGCATGTGTGTCTCAGGCCAAATCTAAATTTTGAAATGTTTAAATTTAAGTTTCTTAGCCACTAGACACACTGGAAGAGCTCCACAGGCACATCTGGCCAGCAGTGACTATCCCTCACCACCCCGCCAAAGCCCCTCACATTCCATCATGATGGAATGTTTTGTTGATGCCTAAATCCCCAACTAACCCTGAGGTACATGCACTGGCTTTTATCACCCAGCCACTGGTCTTTTGATACCAAGTTGGCAATGACTAGATTTAAAAAATACCAACCCACTGCTTTCTCTCACAAAGCTGGAGCAATCACTTTCTACATGCCAAATCCTAGGAGAGATATTGAATCTTATTTTAAAATTTCCATTTATTCTATTATACTACCATGAGATATACAATTACAAAGGTGTTCATTATTGGGTTTCAGTCATTCAGTGTTCCAGCACCGATCCCTCCATCAGTGCCTATTTCCCATCACCAATGTCCCCAGATTCCTGCCGCCTCCACCAGTCTGCCTCTATAGCAAGTACTTTTCCTCTTCTCTCTCTCTCTCTCTCTCTTTCTCCTCCTTCTCTTACACATTGTGGCCTGCCATACATACATTTAGGGGCTGTCATTTTTATTCCTTTGCCTACATTCAATGCTCAGTTCTAATCTGACATTACCATTTTCAAAAAATTAGTAGTACACTGGTGTATACTTAAATCCCACAGATGAATGCAGTCATTCTATGTCTGTGCTTTACCTTCTGACTGATTTTACTAAGCATGATAATCTCCATGTCCATCCATTTGTAGGTAAACTACTGTGATATTAAGTTTTACCCAGCTCTCAGGGGCCCGGGGATGGAGGTTAGAGAGGGAACTGATTTTTAATGTGAAAACTTTCATTTTAAAGAACTTTGTGGAAATTTCTGCTCTTACTCCCTCTGGTTTATTTGGTCTTAAAGTACAATTGTGAATGTTTCATGTCGATAGTGTCTTTGCCTTTTTACATCAAGGTTCTTTCTTTGAAAAGTTTTTTTTTATTCATTTTTGGTGATAGTTACCATATTTCCATACTCACCATCCTGCAACTTCTGCAACTGTTCTTTTGTTTCCAAAAATTCTTCATCAAACTGAAAAAAAAATCCTCCATCAAGTGAAAGTCAATATTGTGATAACTTCGGGCTTGCAATAGCAAGTTAACATGCTGCAAATTCAGAGAGAAAGAACACACTTGGTGTGCCCACATCTTGGATCCTAAGCTAGCACTAAACACGGCTCCTAGGAGAAAAGAATGATTCTGTGATGTCAGAAATTAAAGGCATGCTCAGAAGGGATGAGGCACGGCACCAGAAAGAACATGGAGGGCCCTCCTGGATGGAACAGAATCAACAATTCAAGCTCAAAGGGAGCAATGCCAGTCAAGGGCTATCTAGCATAACACCACCAACAAAATGCTTATTTCCATTGAAAACAGGGCGGGTTTACAGGCCAGAGAGATGGTAAGTACAGTAGACAAGGGGTTTGTCTTTCAGGTGGCCAAACCCAGTTCTACCCCCAGTAGCGCATATGGTTCCCTGAGCATGGCCAGGAGTGATCCCTGAGCACAGAGTCAGGAGTAAGTCTTAAGCACAGCCTGATGTGATCCAAATTCCTCCCCTCCCCCACAGTGGGGACTGGTAAACAGAAATGCTCTTCTTTAAAAAAACAAACAGAAATAGCACTAATGATGCATCAACTTAGAAAATCACCAATTAGCAAGCTGCAACTATGAGTGATTCTGGTAAGTATCACAAGGGTACTGAACTCATTGGACTGTGAAGTATAGACTATTCCTCTTCTTTGCAGTCTCACCCCACGAGGTATTTCAGGGCTTTAATTCAACCATCTAAGCAAATATGGTTCTGGGGATCGAACTGGGGTTGGCCACCTGCATGGCAAGCATCTGACCTCATATTCTCTCTGGTCCCAGAAACACACTTGTGTGTGTGTGGGCTAATTTGGAGGTGGGAGCTTGGGAATCACACTTGGAAGTCCTCAGGGGCTACTTGTGGCTCTGTGCTCAGGGATCTCTCCTGGCAGAGCTGAGGAGATCATATTGATACCAGAGACCCACAGGGTTGACTGCATACAAGCAAAAGACCTACACACTGAACTATGGCTCCAAGTGCCCAGTACATTTTTTTAAACAAGTCTTCCAGATGGTTCTGATGCTGACTCTTAAAACAGTGCCTATGACTCTACTATACACTCAGCTTCCTACATACAAACATGGGCAAGATGCCTGCGCACAGTTCCTCAGAGAAGTGTCCTCTTCCACACTGCAGCACCTTCAGTTGCTCTTGCAATTTTTCTAAGAGAATGGCCCCCAAGTCCTGAATTAGGAGTTTAGGGCCCTTAACACTTCTCTTTCTTGTGCATTCAGCTCCCTCGCCTCAGGGAATCAAACTGGGTTTCTGGAGGTCAATGGAAGCCCCATCAGCTGAAAAATGGCAACTAGCAAGGAGGGAAGAGGGTTCTGAGGACTCAACCCACAGGGCTGAGGCTGAGGATTCTGAGTCCCCAGCAGGTCAGGCCACCTGCCAGCAGGCTGTAGTTGCCACATCACCGGGTCCTGTAGGGGGTCACGAGTCTTACAGCTCTCTGGCCATCGTGGAGCTCCGCCCACAGGCAGTCACTCCATCCTCCAAGTATTCACAGCTTTGTGAGAACACACCTTCCTAAGGATACCTTTTGTAAAGAAAAGGACTCATGTATGCTTTGGTGCCCATTCTTGTCATCCATGTGGTCCAAGCAGTAGGTTCCAAATACAAGCTGGGCTTATCTGTCTGCCCGTTGTGTTTAGTCTAGCAGGGTAGGCAGTCATGTAATGTATGTTCCTATTTGTTTTCTTTGATCTAGAGTTGGATTTCCAGTGTGTGACCATGAATATATATATATATATATTTTATTTTTTTTTTTGCTTTTTTGGGTCACACCTGGCGATGCTCAGGGGTTACTCCTGGCTCTGCACTCAGATATTACTCCTGGGGGGTGCTTGAGGGGCCAAATGGGATGCTGGGGATCGAACCCGGTCAGCCGCATGAAAGTCAAACACCCTACCCACCATACTATCGCCCTGGCCCTGACCAAGAATTTTGACTCAAAGGGGAGAAAGATGGACAAAGTATATAAACGGCAGAGAGGGCAGCGTGCTTGGCAAAGGGCTGTATTACTTTACACACATCAGCCACCTATTCCAAAGCCCGTTAAATAAATGTGGGTTGCAAAGTCAGAGTGTCTAAAAAAAAATAACAATAACAACTGAGGAGTCAAAAAATAGCTCAAAGGATTGGCAGAGATGCCTTGCATGCAGCAGCCCCAGCACCATTGGGACTGAATCCTGAGCACCATTGGTGTGACCCAAAAGAACAATTTTAAGAAGCACAAAAATCTTGAAGGGAACTGAGCTGGAAGAGAAGGTCTGTCTATAGGGCTGGTCCTTATAGATTGAGCACGGCTGCTCTGTGGAAATGATGGGCCAGCAGCATCAACAATTCCAATGCCTGAAATGAAGTGACAGGCAGGATTTATAGAACATAGAATATGATTAAAAAAGGGGGGCAGAGTGATAGCACAGCAGGTAGGGCATTTGCCTTGCATGCCACCAACCTAGGCTCGATCCCTGGCATCCCATATGGCCCCCGAGCACTGCCAGGAGTAATTCCCTGTGTGCACAGCTAGGAGTAACCCCTGAGCAACGCCGGATGTGACCCAAAAAAGCAAAAAAAGGGGGGGGGGGCTGGAGAGATTGTTCAGTAGGTAACGCACTGGGTGGAGTGATCCCTGAGCAGAGCCATGAGAAAGCCCTGAGTACAGCTGCATGTGGCCCAAAACCTTTTCAAAAGAAGAGGGAGACTGAGCACCGCCAGGAGTAATTCCTGAGTGCAGAGCCAGGAGAAACCCCTGAGCGTTGCTGGGTGTGACCCAAAAATGCAAAAAGAAGAGGGAGAGAGGGGAAGGAAGGCAGGAAGGCAGGAAGGCAGGAAGACAGGAAGACAGGAAGGAAGGAAGGAAGGAAGGAAGGAAGGAAGGAAGGAAGAAAGGAAGGAAGGAAGGAAGGAAGGAAGGAAGGAAGGAAGGAAGGAAGGAAGGAAGGAAGGAAGGAAGGAAGGAAGGAAGAGAAGGAAGGAAGGAAGAAGGAAGGAAGGAAGGAAGGAAGGAAGACAGGAAGGAAGAGAAGGAAGGAAGAAGGAAGGAAGGAAGGAAGGAAGAAGGAAGGAAGGAAGAAAGAAGGAAGGAAGGAAGGAAGGAAGGAAGACAGGAAGGAAGGAAGGAAGGAAGAAAAAGGAAGGAAGGAAGGAAGGAAGGAAGGAAGGAAGGAAGGAAGGAAGGAAGGAAGGAAGGAAGGAAGGAAGAAAGAAAGAAAGGAAGGAAGGAAGGAAGGAAGGAAGGAAGGAAGGAAGGAGGAAGGAAGGAAGGAAGGAAGGAAGGAAGGAAGGAAGGAAGGAAGGAAGGAAGGAAGGAAGGAAGGAAGGAAGGAAGGAAGGAAGGAAGGATGAAACATCGTGTGGCAAATGAACCCCAAACACAGCAATAATCCTTTGTCATCCCTGGAAATTGCTAGGATAACGAGTAATGATTAATTCTGAAAATGGATAAGACAAAACAAAAGCATTTTTCTTTCCATTATGTGAACTGCACTTCAGGGAAATGAAATAATTAACACACAAAAATTACCCTTTAAAAAGGAATCACGGTTCATATGTTCAGATGAAATAATCATGGTGGAAAAACAGCCATTTTGTGTTTCTTAAAATAGTGATGATTAATACAGCTGCTACTGTTCATATGTTCAGGTGAAATAATCATGGTGAAAAAACTGCTTTTGTGATTCCTAAAAATAGTGATGATTAATACAGCTGCTACAACCACTGGTTGAAAAGGTAATGGAAGAAACTTTACAACATGTGAATCAGGCTGACGTCCTTGAACACACTGATCAAGCTCAGCTTTGCTGAGAAGTGAGACAGCCAGCATTATCCATTCTCCAATGTCATGCAATAAAACAAGTTCACAGTAAATCTCTGCTTTGGTTTGGCAGGGAAAAATAATCTAAAGCTAGAAAGAAAAAGAAAAGGAGCCTCAGTGTAAACACATCTCTGGTTCTAGCTTAGCAGTTTATAGAAAATATGGAGAAAGAAACAAGTTTAAAATGTGGGTCATCAGCCAAATCCAGAATGGGGTGAAATTCTACAAGCCATTTCTCCCACAAATAACTGGCACTAGGGAAAAAAAATGCAGAAACACAACCCCCAGATGGTGGTCGCTAATACCATTTTTCTCATAAATGTATTTTCTCATAAAGTCCTGGGCTCTTGAAGAAAGTCATGACTAGAGGCCAGGATTTGGAAAAATCATCCCGGGCATTTTGAACTGTCCTAAAGAAAATAAATGGAGTGAGAAAAAAGTATAGAGAAAAGAGGAGGGCCATTACAGGGGGCGGACTCCAAAACCAATCCGAAAACATCCCCAAAGGCCAGAGCTGGGACAATCTGAACAACAACAAAAAAAGTTGCTGGGTTATAATCCTATGTAAGGGCCAGAGCTATAGCACAGTGGGTAAGATGTTTGCCTTGCATGCGGCTGATTTCTGGCATCCCATATGGTACCCCAAGCACAGCCAGAACTAATTCCTGAGTGCAGAGCCAGAAGTAACCACTGAGCATGGCTGGGTGTGACCCAAAATAGAAAAAAAAATTACTAAATAAACAGCCTGGGGGTGGAAAAAGAAACATTTTTTTCTTACACATAAATTCTAAAAACAGATATTCTCCCTTCTGAGAGATGGAGTTTAATAATCCCATTGTGGACTGAATTTAAAATTCGCTCCAAAGACTAAAGGTAAAAGTAGTCCCTTTCCAAGGAAGAAACTGCAAACAGACCTTAATCAGTGACCAAGATAAATAGTATTAGTGAGAACTCATGTAAATTCTAATTCAATGCAATCAGCAGGATACTGTGCCATCTAATTGGGGGTGGGGAGGGAAGGGAGGAATCAGAAGTCCAAAGAGAAAGGATTCTACAAAACAGAAAACTAAAAAAAAACGCAAAGCAAAAATGTCTAACTAATAGTTTTCTAAATGGCCTAGTTTGTAACATAAAAGAGAAATTGAAAGACTGTCACAGATGGAAACTAAGGAAAAGTAATGATTAAATATAACTTCAGATGCATTACAAGAACATTCATGGAAAAACTAACTGGGGTGGGGCCAGTCTGTGGTTTTTGCAGATACCCCTGTTAGTTTCTTCCCCCAACTCGGCTGATTACTAAGGAAAATTGACAATTCTACTGGAAGACGGTGCTAGCTTCCAAACTTGTCCGTTGCCTATAATTATTCCCAAATAAAAAGTTTATTATTTAAAAACATGGAGGACACCGTTATCCTTTTTAGAATACTAATAGACAACATGTGTACCTGATTTAGATCTAGATTGGAACAAAACCAACCAGAAAATGATCTGCTGAGACAAGTGTTTGGTAACAAGGAATTGTCCTTGTATTAACATGTATTGTTGGGTGAGTAAAGGTACTATGATTATAGTTTACAATCATCATCTTTTAGAGAAGAAAAAAAAACCAGTATTGCTTTAAAGCAGTGCCACAACACAAGCGGAGGTGGGTGGGGAGGGAGTGGAGCTTGATGAAATGCAGAGGAACGATACATAAAGCTAACTGATGATTGTTGAAGACAGATGGTTGGAAATGGAATTCAATTCAGAGCAGCAGTTAAGAGATTAAAGAGATATTACAAACCCCCCCAACCCAACCATGGTGGTGGTTGAAGCACAGCCATAGGTATTCAAGACACAAAGGCTTTCTCTTCTGAAGACAGCCAAGTAAATAGGGCATTTACCTAAGAACTGGCGAATAATAAATGTTAAGTCTTGGCAGTGGCTAGCAAATTTCAAATTCGGGCTAGATCAGAAGGCAGCAAAAAAGTAAACAGCAAAAGTAAAATAGAATTCCATCGACTGTCTCCCGTTCTATTTTTTTTAAAGCACAGTAAAAGGGACGAATCTTCGGGCCCCAATGAAGCATATTTAGGGAGACAGCCCTGGGAGGGGCCCCCACGAATCCCAAAGTTCAGGGGAGAAAGCTGCGAAGAAACAGCGAGTACCTCCACTCCAGCAGCCGCCAAAACCCATCGCACGGATTCCATGCGGCCTCTTCCATTCGGATAGTGGAGCTTGGGCTTCGCTGCCATGATGGCTCGAAGGCTCTCTGCAAAGCAAACGCAGCAGCTCATAACGCACAGTCTTAATTTTGGGTCCTCAGCTCAGCGCTCAGCGGCTAAATGAATATTTAGGATTTGGGCAAAAGAAGGCCCTCTCCATCACGCCTTTATAAACGTATTAGCACGTTTCTCCTAGTCTATAACAACATACTACAATTTACATATATATTATATATATTTAAACCATGCAGAAAAAATTAAGGGTTTTCCTATACATTTTTGAATTTTAGTCCAGCTCTTGAAAAAAAAAACGGAGTTATTGTCAGTTGTATAGACATTTGTACTATCAGGATGGGACCTCACAGATTCAAAGCACCATAGACTTTGACCTTGAAAAATCTCAACTTTTTTTTTTTCCAAATTCGGTGGAATGGCTCTAAGTATTTACACTTGCACAAACACTACCGTTTCTGCTTCTCACCCCAACTGCGAGGCGGAGGGGCAGAATATGGCTATTGTCTGAGAGACGTGCGTCCCTGGGCTCATCCTTGGCACCACTGAGAGGGGCGTGGGGCGAAAGCGCCCTGCAGGTCATAGACTCTGCTAGCCGAGCCCAGACCCCCCGGGACCGCGGCTGCCCCACTCAGCCCCGACTCGGCACGGCCGCTGCTTTGCGGGTCCAGGGATGATCGAGCCTCCGCAGGGTTAAAAGCATTCAGGCCCTGCAGAGGAGGTTAATGGAAAAAATGCACGCCGAGCCAAGAATAACCCCAGCTTCAGCCAAGGGGCCCCTAGTCTGCCGGGTTGGGGGCTTGGGGGGTAGACAACCAGGAGGAGGGAGAGAATGGATGGGGACGTGCGGTTACAAAAGTCTCGGCGTCCAGAGAGAGGAAACTAGTAGAGAAGGAAGGGGGTGGGGTGGGGGTGAGCTGAAGGGGTGATGGGGGGGCGGCAGCGACACCGACCTGGACACAGCTTGCGGATCTCCCAGCCAGAGGTACAAAGCGCACAGGCAGCCGCCTGCACCGAGGCGGGACCAGGCAGGCTCGGACGACGCCCACAAGGGGGCGAGGCTCCGCAAGATCTCTCCAATCGAGCTGTCATTGTTTAGCATGTCCCACCTATCTGCAAGGCATTCTGGATGAAGCGAAAACAGCTCGAATGTAAGCCAGCGTCAACACGAATTTTGGCATTTTAGGCATTCATTAATATTTACGGTGTGAATTGAAACTGATTCGAGGTTGGAAATTGGAGCTAGGAAGCCATTGCAGTGAAAACTGGTCATCCTATGCGAAAAGTCAGCAGTGCTCATGGGTTTATATATCCGCCGGAAGCCCTGTACCTTTCGGATGTGAGGGCGATCTGGCTGCGACATCTGTCACCCCATTGATCGCCAGGGTTGATTCGGCTGATCTGGCTGGCTAGGCGGGTGTCCCCTTCCTCCCTCACCGCTCCATGTGCGTCCCTCCCGAAGCTGCGCGCTCGGTCGAAGAGGACGGCCTTCCCCGAATAGAGACGGACCGGTCTTCGGTCGAGGGTATACGAGTAGCTGCGCTCCCCTGCTAGAACCTCCAAACAAGCTCTCAAGGTCCATTGTAGGAGAACGTAGGGTAGTCAAGCTTCCAAGACTCCAGACACATCCAAATGAGGCGCTGCACGTGGCAGTC
Organism: Cryptotis parvus; assembly: GCA_021461705.1. Taxonomy (NCBI): domain Eukaryota; kingdom Metazoa; phylum Chordata; class Mammalia; order Eulipotyphla; family Soricidae; genus Cryptotis; species Cryptotis parvus. The sequence continues at coordinate 59,959 of JAJIBD010010730.1, read as the reverse complement.
TGCCTTTCTTTTGAGTTTTTTTGAAATTATAATTTTTTTGAAATTTCGATTATCTAGGAATATATCTATAATTTAATAGAATATATCTATATATTATATAGAATATATCTGTAATTTTATAGAGAATAAATATATCTTCTGTATAATTCTATATAATAGGCACGATTTTAGAGTAAAAAATACAAAGCACGTTTTTCTAAGTATCTGATTTTTTTAAATAAAACAGTACATTTTTTAATTTAAATTTAAATTAAAAATTAAAAAATAAAGTCTCGTGATCCGATCTGAGACTTTTCTGCTAGTGAAGAAGGAATTGCTAAGGGCTGTGTGGAATGGGGTGGCGGGTGAGTAGCTCTTGGAGAGGCCAGTTAAAGGCCGGGTGAATTAGAGCAGCATGATGAATTTAAATATGGAGAGGTGGGATGGAACTTGCCGAGAACTGAGTAGGGAGAGGAAGAGGAAAAGTCTAGAGTGAGACCCCCCCAACCCCCTCCCCCCCCACACACACAACTCATGCAGAGGCACAATCTTTCTCTTTCTACCGTCTTCGACTATATTTTACAGAACTTACTTTTATATAACATGTATTTTTACCTGGAAGTGTGTTGAATGGAACAAATTCCATAAACACTAGGGATATCACTGTATCTTCTTAAGATCTGCTTTTGCAAATGCGCTCCTAGAATGATGTTGAGCACAGAGCAGGAATTCGGAAAATAACAGTTGTAAAATGAAGAAATAAACAGCGTCTTGGTTTCTAGCACCCAACGGTTGGAGGGAACTAAGAAATCAGCTTGTCTTTTTTTTTTTTTTAATTTTTTTATTTTTATAATTACAAAGATATACAATTGAAAAGTTCATATTTGGGTTTTGGTCATACAGTGTTCCAGCACCCATCCCGCCACCAGTGCCCATCTCCCACCACCAACGTCCCCGGTTCCCTCCCCTCCCCCAGCCCGCCTCCATGGCAGGTTCTTTCTTTCCTTTTTCTCTCTTTCTCTTTTCCTTCCCTCCCAGACTATGGATTACAGAACATACATTAAAGGGTTGTCATGTGTATCTTTTTGCCTCTATTTAATGCTCAGTTCTAGGTTGGCATTAGTACCCTCGACAATTTTGTTCCTACGAGCCATCTAACTTGGCTCACAGGAACAAAAAGACTGCCATTCAACCCTCTGGACAGTTGAATAAGTCAATGACAGCTCGGAATAGAAGGCTGAGATGAATCAAACTTCAAGGAAAGGATGACCTTACCCAAAGCATGTAAACTAAGAAGGGAAAAGTTCTTTCTGTAAAAGTTGCTTTCAAATATGACTAACATAAGACCCATAATTCAATTTCATCCCCTTCCTTCTTACTTAACAAATTACTCAATTTAACGTAAGCTGAAACTTAAATTTCATATTTTCAACCCTAGTGATGGTTCTTTTCCAATCCATCTTTCTGCAAGGATTTGCTGAAATTAAGCTATATAGGACAAGCATTATTATTCAACTTCATTGAAAAGCCAAACATTTTTCTCTAGTTTCTTATATTTTATTAGCCAAGCCATATCAAATTAATAACCTTTGACTATTTTTTCTAACCTATAAATAAGCATTTTCACTTAATAAACCTAATCTAGTTCACATCATTATAGCAACCTTTTTACCTAAAGGAGAATCTACGGTGATGTCATAAGGGTATTACACAGATCTGAGAAGATTAGGGAAAAAAGGGACCTGATATAATTTTTCTAGTCTGACAAGTACTCTTGGTCTTTTCTTCTTGGAAGCCCTGAAACTATCCTAGTCTTACGGACCTTTGGAATTGATCTCAGCCTGGAACATTCTTTTTTTGTATGTTTCAGGGCCTCACATTAGGTGCTCTGGGGTCACTCCTGACTCTGCACTCAGGAATTACCCTGATAGTGCTGGGAAAACCTTATGGAATACCAGGGATTGAACTTCAGTTGGCTGCTTGCAAGACAAGCACCCTCCCTACTGTACTATGACTCCTGTCCCCAGTCTGGGACTGTCTTGCTTATGTTGTCTGGAATTCTGTGCACTTGATGCATTTTTTGGAGTTCTTCCTTGGGAAAGTCCCTTCAGCCTTCAACCTTGCAATGGCAGGCTATTTCTCGCCTTAGTAAAACATCATGAGCTTATTGTTTTACTTATTTATTGGTTTGGGACCACACCTGGCAGTGTTCCTGGCTCTGCGCTCAGGAATCACTCAAGGGGGGCTCAGGGGGCATATGCAGGACTGAACAAATCCAGGTAAACCACATGTACTCTCTCTGGCCCCTATTTTTAAAAAACCATTTTGGCTGGGTACAGAATACTTGATTGATGGCACATGACAAGGTAGTATGCTCTAAGCTCTTCCCTATCTTCAGGGGGCCTGGGGTAGAAACCATGGAGGTCAGGGGGCAGGAGTGATATGTACAGCGGGTAGGGCCTTTGTTTGCCTTGCACATGGTCATCCCAGGTTCGATCCCAGGCATCCCATATGGTTCCCTGAGCACCCCAGGAGTAATTCCTGACTGCAGAGTCAGGAGTAAGCCCTGCGGTAGGGCAAGCACTGCCACCCCGGTTCAATCCCGGTATCCAACACTGTTCCCTGAGCACCACCAGATATTACTTCTGAGTGCAGAGCCAGGAATAAGCCCTGAGCAACCCCTGAGCACCACTGGGTGTGAGCCCAAAAGAGAAAACAAACAAACCAACAAACCAACAAACAACAAATCAACCAACCACTGAAGTCAGGAGATTGTCAGTGTGTTGGGATTGTTAGTGTCTTGGGGGTATGGGGAAGGGACGGACTTCTCAGAAGCTGAGGGCCTCCAGTGCTCTTGCTGCGTCAGAAGTCCTGGGCTTTAACTCCTTGGTCGCCATGTGGATGAATCCCCGGCAGTGCTTGAGGAACCATACAAGGTGCAGGGGAACCAGCCTGGATGATGTACACTTCCAGGCAACAGCCTGGATGATGTATCTCTCCACCCCACTTTATTAACTTTTGATGGAAGAATATGACAGCAAAAACACCACATTCAAACCAGGACTGAGAGACAGCTCAAAGGTTCTGTATGTTCTGTCTGTGGCTGCAAGGTTTGACCCAGTCCCCTGTTACCACCCTCCCAAATAAGAAACACCCCAAGAAAATTCCAAGCAATTTTTTCTTAAACTGTAACTTTATTTGGAACAGGGTTTTTTTCTTGAGTTAACATTCTTCTTCTTTATTTATTTTAAATACCTTAGGAGAAACTAATTAAAAAAAAAAAAAGCAACATTTTATTTCAGAAGGAACTTGCCTAAGTGGTTTTCTTTCTCCTATCTCCCATTACATGGATTTTTCTTTGTCCCAGTTACTCTCTGGTAATCAAGATCAGGAAATTTCATTGTTAACAGTAGTACTGAGAGATCTGACATCAGAAAATTTTGTTCGTGACATTTTTAACTCACATTAACAGTTGAAGAAACTGATAATACAGATTAATGTGATTATATGCCTCCAGTTTGTCTTAATAGTTCCCTAGATAAGGTCTTTATAATAAATTATATGAAATACAGTACTTTGGTTGGAAATTATAAAAATAATTCTAAAAATTGACAAGACATATAAAACAAACAAATTGCTACAGTATGCCTTAAGTGATATAAAATATGCATTATGTTAAACATCTTCATATGGACAAACATATTGCTTATGGTCATACACTGAGCTGAAACAATACAGCCTGCGTTCTTTCTGTCTTCTAAATGGCACAAAATGATGGCATGGTGGGAGGGAGATATTACTTCATGAGAAAGTGCGGTGCCCGTGAACTCAACAGTTCCGATATTGGTAATTAAAAACAAAAGAATGTATTTTTTCATATGACACATGTTGCCTTGGTTATAGTCTCTCTCTCTCTCTGTCTCTCTCTCCTCTCTCTTTACTTGTACCCTAGCTTTGAAAATAACAGTATCAATTGAATAGATGTATATGGTCCTTTAGACTAAAGCGGTATCTAAAGAACTGAACATCAATTTTCTTCTTGCTAAATCCTACCCAACATGAACTGGGTGAGGGTTTAGTCATTAATGGAACTTTATTATAAAATAAACAATTACACAAGAGTAGCTTTTGTGCCCAGATGGCTTTCCCTGTTGTATACACATGCATTCCTCCACACCTCCTAGTCTCTAAACTTTTGGATGCAAGGAATGAAAGCCAACCCTCGCTTCCTGGAAAGCTTATGGACTGGAAATGAGGTATAGTGATGAAGAGGGTACAGTTAATGCATCACTACTACTGGTATTCTTGCAGTAACTTTTCATTGTGTATTTACTAAAAAATATATATGTGACTGATAAAATGTTATTTTTACTTAAAAAAAATGGTCACTGCCACTGTCTTCACATTGATCACTGATTTGCTCGGCGGGCACCAGTAACATCTCCATATGTCCTGCCTCATGCTAGTAGAGCCCAAGAGCAAATTCCCTCTCTAGTACACAATGTGTCCTTCACCCATTCCAGGAAAATGTACTTGTTGGGCTCTTACTAATTCTTTAAAATTTACATTGTTTTCAGTCTTTTAGTTTTCTTAACTCTGTATGTTAGCATCATGATTTTCTATTAAATCAATGTGTTGGATACTCCCCAAGGGAAGTTGTGTGCTGATGAAGAGAGAGGAATGAAACGAAGAGTGAAATATTTTTCTGAATTTGGGCCCTATAAGAGTATTAGGGGAAAAAACTGTTAATGTGTACTTATCAGGTAAATGTAATGACCTGAAGATAAGGTAGTATGCCAAGAACAGGGTACTCACAATCTATTTCATTCTCTAGGGGGTATCTACAGTTTAAACCAGCTTAAAACCAGAACAATTGTGGGAAAGTTTCAGGTTAACTTACTTTTTTTACATAATACAAAAAAGGAAAATAAATATTGTTAGCCTCCTAGTAAAGGACTCATCTCTGAAAACACATTATTTTTCTGTTGTTTTAGATGAGCTTAGAATATAATACAGAAATAAACTCAGCTTCAAGTTGTGCTTACATGTACATATTTATTTTCTGAAGTTTTGCTGCCAGTTTGATAACAGGAAAATATTACCTAGCAAATCCACATCCAGTGTGTGCTTTTCTCATGCCCCCAGAAATCCAAATCGTTGGTCAAGGGCATTTTTGAGCCAGATTGTCTAAAGCAGGAATGGCTTTCTGATCTGTCGGATCTATGGTGATTTGCTGAGGTTGCAATATACTACTAATACCTCAAAGCAGTAATGTACCAAATTGTTGGGCTGAGCCACAGCAAAATGCTGATGATGTTCATGTTAATCTATGAAAATGGTCATTTCATACATCTTCAAATTGTTCCATTCTGAAACCTGAAAGCAAAGCAGAGTAGCTTGAGCCCTGGATGGATGCAATGACACTGTATTGCATCCGATGACAGTGACCTTCTCTCTAGCTTTTAAGGTAACCAAGTGTGGCGGTAAACAGGCTCTACAGAGATGCACAAGAGTGGACCTTTGTCCTTTCCTCTATCCAAACTAGCTTTGTCATTTTCAAAATTGCTGTAAACATTCCTCTCAGTGGACCTGCCTCTGTCCAACAAGTAGAGATTTTACTGTGGAAATAAACTACACAAGGGTTAAGAATCAAGTGTGGCACACTACGCACACCAACATCCAGGTAATAGTGATGTTTCAGATAGTAGAACCTCTGCCATAATTGTTTTCTGTTCCCCAGATTACCCTGAGAATTTGGCCAGAAAAAAAATGTTGATCGTTTGTTCTTAAAGGTCTGGAGAACTAAACTGAATATAAAACTCTATCAGTTATTATAAAAAAATATAGATCTGCTGCAGCTTGGGAATTTTTTTTTTCATGTATCTGGACAGGGATCCAGGTTTAGCTGAGTGTGTTGGCTGGGATGCCAAGGATCCTTTTCACTTGAAAAACTTCCTTTTTGTGGAAACATTCACAACTTGATCTTAAAGATGGAAGAAAACAAATCTAGCATTACATGGTAGAGATTTGGCTTTATGAGATGGCTCCAACAGCAGAAACGGTATTGTAAAAATCCCCTCAAACCTTTATTTAGACTTCTTTCATCTGGGGAACAAAAAGCCAAACAAAGAGAACTACATATGGCTCTTTTAGAAAAAGCAGAGTGATTTCAAAGAAACCAGTAGCATACTAAGAAAAGGAAAAGATCACTTTTCCAGCGAACACGTCAGTTCAAGGAAGGCTGAAGTACCTATGTGCCACATTTAAAACATGACTACTTCAAAAAAAAATAAAATTTAACCACTTTACAAATATCTGCACACCTTGAAGAAAGAAGGTTTTTTTTTATATCACGTAGCCTTAAATTGCACCCCTGTTGCAATACTGCATCAATATTAGGTTGTTTCTTTTTAAATCTATATAAAATATTATCTGGAACCCCAAAGGAAAACCAACTAACCTTTAAAAATTTTGTTACAAAGCTAACTGTAGAAAATGTTCAAACATAATCCATATATACAAAAATGCTGCTGTTTAAGAAAATAAGGGGACCCAGTTTTAGAACAAAAAATAATTTTGTACAAAAAAAGGGTATTGCATTCAAATCAATATTTAAAAAAAAGACCCTTAAAAAGAATATTGAAATGTCTTAGTTCAGAAGAGCAACTATCAAGTGTCCATTCACTTTGATATCCTCCGAGAGGCCTTTGCGGTGACACAGCAGTGGGCCTGGGGACAGAGTCCTGCTTTCTGCCCAGGAGAGCTCTGTGACAGTCACCGCCGAGATGCATACTTGGAAGCCCAGTCCGTTCGGCCATGGACAGGCTGGGCAGCAGGGGGCCGTGGCACCAACCCAGGAGTGCTTCTGGGCTGGGTGTGGAAGAAAGGTCTCCCAGGATGAGGTCGTACAGCCTTGAGGGAAGAATACCCTGTAATGACAGAGAGAGGTGGACGTGAGATGGACAGGGGATTCACACAAAGCACTGACCAATGCCTCCTGGAGAGGCAAAATTCTGATATTATGCTTCATTCTCTCCTTTTCTTTCTTTTTTATTTATTTATGTTTTTTGGCCACACCTGGTGGTGATCAGGGCTTACTCCTGTCTCTGCACTCAGAGATCACTCTTGGTGATGCTCAGGGGTCCATGGCCCATATCGGTGGCAAGGACTGAAGTAGGATCAGTCACGAGGAAGGCGAGCACCTTCTCCAATAGGCTGCCCCTTCCAAAGGTAGCCAGAGGCCGGCCCGACTCAAGCCTAACTAACCACCCTGGCCAGCCTCATTACTTCCTTGCCATGATCACTGCAATGGCCGCCCACTTGGCCTTCTTGCTTCCAGCCTTGCTTCTGGCTGTCCATCTAATGACAACCAAGGATTGTTGGGGTTAGGCAAGATGGGGGTCAGATCACTGGAGTCCTGCCTCAAAGCTGGCATCGTAGGATCCCACTTCACTTGCACAGCCAGGCTTGCTCACTCACACCCTTCAGATCTTGTTCCTCAATGTCTCCCTTGCAGTGAGGTCTTCCTTGGCTCTTCTGCCTAAGAGGGCGATCTGTACACCACACTCCCACCCCTACTTTCCTGGCTTCTGCTCAGCTGGCTTTAGTTTTCTCCTCTGCACATAGCATTGTCTGTGGAGTTTTTTTTCCAGTTACTTTTTTTCTAGTCCTGGGAATTGAACCCAAGGCTTCACACCTGTCAGGCAAGGGCTCTTTCACTGAGCTTATCCCCAGCTCTAAGACTGGTAGTTTATTTTATTTTACTATTTTTGGTTTGGGAGCCACAGCTGACTATGCTTAGGGATTACTCTTGGAGGGCTCAGGGAACTCTTTGGTGTGCCTGGGATCTAACCCAGGTTGGCCTCCTGCAAGGTAAAAGTACCCTGCCTGCTGCTCTCTCTCTAGCCCCTAGGGAGAGTTTATTCTTTGGATTGTGTGTTTTCAAGTTTTCCATTTTATTTGAGGCACCGTGACTTAAAATACTGTTCAGGACAGGAGTCCATGCACATAAGGAATGTCCATGCACACCATACCCTCCACCAGTATCTGCTTCCCTCCACCACTGTCTCACGTCCATTTTCCCCAAACCCTACATCTTCCTGCTGTGGTAAGCTCCATTCTGTAGACTGGCTCTCATGTAGGACTGGGAATTCTGTCTGTCTGTCTGTCTGTCTGTCTGTCTGTCTGCTTTCAGGACTGCTAAACTTCCAGCATGCTTGGTAGAAAGCAATTGTTCAATTATATGTTTAACCCATTCATAATTGATGTGGAAAAGTACTTACCGGGGGCAGGGTCTGGAATGGGCGCCAGGTGTACCCTCTGCACAGCAGAACCGATCTCTTTTTTTCAGAAAGGAAGGAATGTAGTTTCCTGTCAGCCCACTGGAACTTGTTGAGCCGGAACCAACTGGTTTGCAAAAGCAAAAGCTCATTACTATGTGTACATGATCCGCACCAAGCTCAATGACAGCAGGGGAAAAACAAAAGGGAGTTAGGATGAGGAGGGAGAGAATAAGAAAAACAAGAAATCTGAGCAATGCATCCCACCACACACCACACACACACACACACACACACACACACAGACACACAGACACACACCATACACACACACCACACACACACACCATACCACACACACCCCACACCACGTGTGTATACTACACACACAACACAAATCATACCATGCACACCACACCACACACACCACACACACCATGCCTGCAGAAAGCACAGGAGGGACAAAGCCGGGGTTGTTACCCTGCACCCCCAACACTCCCCCCCACACACACAAGGAGGTGGGCTGCTTTTGTTAAATAGAACATGATTTTCTTTTCAGAATAATCAATTTAAATTATTCAAAAATTTGCTTCCCCAAGACACAGGTTAATTTGCCTCCCAAGTCGTAACTCATTTAACAACGTTCTTTTATCAATCACCAGAGCTATCTCATTATTTGGCTGTTACAGACACTTCTACACAAAAAATTCCTGTCCATAATTAGAACTTGCTATTATTAAAATACATTAATCATATATAATTTCATTTGAGGATGACACAAAGCAATGCTCCAGGCTTACTCCTGACTCTGAGGTTAGGGATCACTTCTCATGATTTTGGGGGATCATTTATGGTGCTAGGGATGCATCCAGTCAGCCTTCCCGCTGTTCTATCTTTCTAGCCACAGATTTGTTTTTTTTTGTCATTTTTATCTCAAAAGTGCTTTAAGGACCAGAATCCTATGTATTCATCTTCCTATTCTCCGAATGAATGCCTGACAGATTAACAAGGATAAGTACATACAAGATGGGTGCCTTGAAGATCTATTATAAACCTTACTAGTTAAGCTTAATGAGATTCACAGAATATGGAAGGATGCTATCAGGGCCATTAAGCAAATGGAAGTTGTATCCATTGTGAAAGCAGCTAATGAATGGTAGAATTGCTCTGTGCCTTACAAAGACCATTCTCGACCATTGTTTATGGCAGAGTGGAAACCAAAAAATGTGTGAGGAGTAGCACCGGTCATTTGGAACACAGTTTGCATTTTTTGGTGACTAGATATATAAAGAGAAGCGGGATAGAGATCTTGACAGGTAAGACACAAAGGGGAGCTAAAGCCCCATATGGTCAGTAGACACAGGCAAAGATACCCAGCCTCATTAGCCCACAGAACAAGCACATTTAAGCCAAAGGAACATGCCAGAGCACACCTATAGTATTAACGCACATTTTACAATCTTGACACTACCCTAAGGCATCAAGGATGCAGCACCACACCCTGCCAGACAGAAATCTGACTGTATCTGTAAGGTCGAAGACGATCGCCCCTTTAACCTAATGGCTTTATGCCACACCCAGAGAAAACTCACACATGTACACACAACAGGCTACAAGGCAATGGGTTGTTTCCATGCTCTTTCCAGCAGCACAAGCGTTTCTAAACCACTTGCATGTCCACCATCAAGAGAAGGGATGAATAAGCTACGGAGCTGTTTAAGTAATAGAGTATGGTATCATATAGCTATATATACTGTGTTTTAAAATATAAACCATGAGGGGCTGGAGCGATAGCCCAGCGGTAGGGTGTTTGCTTTGGCTACGGCCAGCCTGCGCCGGCCCGGGTTCGATCCCCGGCATCCCATATGGTCCCCCGAGCACCGCCAGGAGTAATTCCTGAGTGCAGAGCCAGGAGTAACCCCTGAGCGTTGCATGTATTTATTTATTTAGCAAAATAAATATTTATTTATTTATTTATAAATAAATAAATAAACCATGGTAGAGACATGTATACGGATATATGTGTGTGTATATATATCTATATCTATATCTATCACTTGTCACTTTTTACTTGTCTTCCCGTTGATCATCAATTTGCTTGAGTGGGCACCAATAACATCTCCATACATCCTGTCACATAGATATAGATATCTATCATATATATATATATATATTTATATATCTATGTCTATATATCCTGTCACATATAGATATCTGTCATATATCTATATCACATAGATATCTATATCTACATCTATATCTATCTATGTCTATATCTATATCTATATCTATATCTATATCTATACCATATCATATCTATATCATGTCATATCATATCTATATCTATATCTATATCTATATATGTTAACATGAACATAATTGTTAGATGAATATAACATTATTGTTATATAATTGTTATATGTTATATGAACTGTTAACATGAATAATATAATTATTGAAAGAAGGCCAGAAAGCTCTTAGCTTGATGCACCAAGAGCAAGTGTTTTGCATGCGGAAGACCCTGGGTATATCCTGAGCACCTCTGATAGAGAACCTGAAACACTGAGCCCAAGAGCAGCTCCTTGAGTACCATCAGGTATGGCCTCAAAACAAGTGAAAAAATAAAACAAAGATCCAGGGTTAAGAGAATATAATTGTTATTTATTTAGCTAGTTTTGGGGCCACACCCAGCCCCCAAAAGGCAGTCAGAAATTATTTCTGGCTCTAAACTCAGGAATAATCACTTCTGGAGGGGCTCAGGGGACCATATAAGGTGCCAGGGATCAAACCTGGATCAGCCACATGCAAGGCAAGCAACTTCCTGCTGCACTATCTCTCCAGCCCTGATATTTGGCGTTTACTATGAAAATATTAAATACTGAAATAAGGCATGTGTGGGAGGGCTGGATATGATTTCCTGTGTATGTGAGGGTCAGACTGACTCCTTAGGGCAGTGGCGGATACAAGAGTGTGGATATATTGTGTATTCTTTTTAATATTTCTCAAAGGAAATGAATGGCTGATGGACGAAGGCAGAGAGAAGTGAAGCCTGGCTGTGTGGATGGGTAAGAGGTGCTGAGTAGAGACGCTGAGTGCAGATAGGGGGGAGACACTGCTCTTCGTGAGGGGGCTAGTCCTCCGGAAATGGGGTGGTTCCCAGGGGAGGATATGGGAATGGTTCCATCCATTGAAGAGGGGGGGGGAGTATGGTGGGTTAGTGGGGGCCCGACAAAAGAATCAAAAAGTCTTACAAACTGACAGTGCCTTACAAGCAGAAGGGGTCAGGGGCCCTTAAGGTGGGGTGGGGTGTTGGGGTCAGGCTGGGCGGTGGTGGGCACCTTTTAGATTGCTCCTGGCTGACAGCCATGTCCCACGCCCACCTTAGAAGGAGGCTGTGTTCTGCACAGAGCCTCAGAAATCGGACCCGAGTTATTTTTACGTCTTCCCTGGAGCCCAGAGAGATTACACACTACACTCTGAGTGGCCCCGAGGCAGGCCCGATGGGAGCTGGCTGGTCCCCACGGCTGCCACCAAGAGACAGAGGAGCACAGGTCTGAAAGAGCCCAGGAATTTTTTGTTTGTTTTGGGGCCACAATCATCAGGGCTAGGCAGACTGTGTGATAACAGGGATTGAGCCCTGGGTTCCAGCATGCACAAAAGCACACACTCCTTCTCTTTAGGCTATCTGCCTGGCTGCAAGGCTACGGAATGCTACCTAGCAAACACCCCACATCCCACATTGGGCACCTTCTTTAACACATCTGGCCAGCCCCACTTGGCCCCACCAAGAAAGCACTTTTTTTTTTTTTTTTGGCATCTAAGAATTAATCAATGGTACTCACCAGAATTCATTTTGCTGATGACTGACACAGTCCCTGAAGATTTTCCGGACAACCCAGAACTAGACCACGGATTTGATGGAATAAAATCCTTGCCGGGATTTGGGAGCATGCCATTTCTTATATTTATTCCTAATAGGGAAGAAATGATTTTAGTGAAAACTATTTCTGATTTCAGAGAAGGAATACATGCAGAAGACAGTTGCTGCACAACCTAGAGGCAGCCAGAGAGACTAAGGCGCTGGCCTTGCCTGCAGCTACCTGGTTCGATCTTGGGCAGTGATCCAGGCTAAGGCCTAAGGCCCACCAAGCTTCAGCTTCCAAACTCCTCCCCAAACCCCTCCATCCCTGGCCGAGAAACCTCCTAAGGCTCACTAACATTGGCTATGGCGATGATAATTGACAGTCTGCAGGGGCCAGATGGACGGATGCTGACCTTGGGTCTAGAATGTTCTCACTGGTGCATTCCCTGAAATTCTGCCAACGGTTCCGTCTACTAGCTTATCTCTAGATCCCTAGGGTGCCGTCAAGACCGCAGTATCCAGGCTATTGCTCTGGTCTCCCATCCAGACCACTGCCTTCCGCTATCCTTCTCCTCCTGAGCCCTAAGATTCCACCGTCTCCCCTGACCTGGGTCACCATCACCATCATAGCCGCCAACTCCGCTCTGTACCAGGGACCTTCCCTGACACCCTCCCACACCCAGGCTGACTTGCCCTCCACCCCATCACCTCAAGTTCAAGGCAAGTCACTTTCCCTGAGGATCCCACAATGGTCTGGAGGGAGGCAGGCAGGGCAGCTGCTGTTCAAAGAGCAACACTAGAACTGGTTTATCTTAGAGCCCCAAAGAAATCATTCTTTTTCTCCCACAGTACTCACCTCCAAGTTTTTTAGGAGTGGGTCCTCCTTAGTGGTAATTGGGGAAGCCCTGTGATGGCAGACACCTGAAAGGCATGTGTTTGCCCTGGGACTATCTCCCAGACCCTCCTGCTGCCATTGGCCCATGGCTACTGCAGGGTGAGCTTTGGCTCTGGCTGCAGGGCAGCTGCCCCATTGCCTCATACTCAGTTCTCTCCTTCTTCCTTCTAGTCAGCCTCCAAACCATCAAGGCAATCTGATACCGTAACGCCAAACCTAGCAGGCCATTCCCACAGCCAGCCCAGCCCCCACCTGGACAGCAGCTGCAGCCATTGATCCCTCATCCTCTCTGCACACAGATCAAACCATGACATCCCTCCCATGAAGCTTCTGTAAGAGCTGCCCACTGCTCGCAGCCTAAAATCTAACTTGGGTCCTGAGAAAAGAGTTCAGAGGAGGGGGCACCTGTGCCTACAGGGGCAAGGCCCCAACCTCTCTACCTTGGAGCCACAAAACTCCTCGGCCTCTGCAGGTGCAGCCCTTGCTCTCCCCACGAGGAACACCCAGGAGTCAGACCCACACCACCAGGCCAAGAGTCCTGAGCACCTCTGGTGATGTCTCACACACACTCTGCAACAAGCCCTTTCCTTTCTCCAGACCACTCTACTACCATCTCCTCTGTGCAGCAAGGTTGGCCTTCAGCCCTTCCCATCACTGGGGTCCAGCTGCAGAGGCCTTTCCTGGCCATCAAAAGCAGCCTCTTCCCCTCATCACAGCCCACTCAACCTCACTCACCACCACCTACAACTATTCAACTCTTTCTGTGGCATGTGCCTCCCTCTGCTGGAATCTACGGTTCATGGCAGGGGGTGGGGTTAGAAGTCTGTCTTGCTACCATACCACACCATCTGTGAAACAACCTCAGAGACCCATTTATTTTTGGGTATAAAGGGTGCCAGGCCACACCCGAAATGCTCAGGACTTCTCCTGACTTTGCATTCAGGAATCATTCTTGGCATCTTGGGAGACCATATGGGAATCTGAGGGTAGAATCTAGGTCAGGGGGCTGGAGTGATAGTCCAATGGGTAGAGCATTTGCCTTGCATGCAGCCAACCCAGGTTAGATCCCTAGCATCCCATATGGTCCTCTGAGCACCGCCAGGAGTAATTCCTGAGTGCAGAGCCAGGAGTAAACCCTGAGCATTGCTGGGTGTGACCCAAAAAAGAAAAAAGAGAATCTAGGTAGCCCATGTGCAAGGTAAATGCCCTACTGGCTATACTATGGCCCAGAGGGTCACATTTTAAAAAATCTTTTGTGTGTATGTGTATTGGACCACTCCCAGCAGTGCTCAGGGCTTACACCTGGCTCTATGCTCAGAGATCATTCCTAGTGGTGCTCTGGGAAATGTATGAATGCGAGGATCAAACATGGGTCTGTCACGTGCAAGGTTTACCCGATGTCCTATCTCTCTTATTGATGACCCTCTAACTATTTCAAAATAAATTTGTGAGTGATTAGTGTGGCTAAGGCTATATGTCTGGAGAGAGGCCACTATAGAGTTAGGATTTGCACCTAATCCCGACACTGCCAGGTGTGAGATTTAACTCACTCTGCTTCCCTGGGGCCTACAGGAATATCCATTTCTCTCCTACTGGGTCTGGTGGAGACCTCACAGCACTGCCTGGTTCTTAGCTGTTCTCTCCATGCCAGGGGCTAGATCTGCATTCTGCCCGTGTTTTGCTTGTCCATACAAGACTAAATACGGAGCCTGGGCACTGCGCAGAGATCCCTATGCCACATTCTCCAGTTCTGAAGGGATTTGTCTCCCCCAAGCCCCACTCTGGCTTGGAAAACAGAATCCCTGTGAGAAAGTAATGTTTAGGGAAATGACTTTCAACATCATGGTCAAGTAGGCGCCACAATTACCAGGCAAGTATCGGGAGTGCTTCAAGTAATGCTGCTTGGCTGCGGATCTCAGGGTTGGCGTGTCCCGCCTCTGGTAGGAAGTCTGGGATGGGGCACTGTTTCCTGTGCCCATGGGCTCAGAGGGCTTCAGGTCCAGCACACTTTCAAATCTGGGAGGGGGAGAGATCGGGGTGCAGAAAGGCTTAGGGTGTGTACAGAACAGCAAGCACCCCGGATTCATGTGGCCCCACGTGAAGAGAAGCTTCCCACTTGCCTGCAGAGCGTGTCATCGGTCTGTCGTTTCTTGTTCTTCAGGTCGATCCTGGTGAATGACGGGTTGAAATCCAAGTCATCCAAGTCGGCCCAGTCATCAGAATCCTTGGTTGACCGGGACATAAGACCCCACCGTCTCCTGCTCTTTGGCTTGATCTCACCATTTTTGTGCTCCAGGCCAGTTAGGATTTTCTGTGTCTATTGAGAGGGGTATGCATGTTTGGGGGAATTCTTGGCATGAGTGTGGCTCACCCTCAAATCATGCCCACTCTGAACAGGGTGGATCCTGGGGTGGGGGGGGTATTGTCATTCCCTGGCCTGCTCCACTGGCCGCAGGGGGGGCAAAAGGTGACACACTGCATTGCTCTCTTTCATCTAGTCTGCACAACAGGTCACAGAAGGTGGCATTAACATTTTTTTCAAGAGGGACTAATAATACAGCAGTTGGGGCGGAGCGATAGCCCAGCGGGTAGGGTGTTTGCCTTGCGTGGCCGGCCTGTGCCGGCCTGGGTTCGATCCCGGCATCCCATATGGTCCCCTGAGCACCGCCAGGAGTAATTCCTGAGTGCAGAGCCAGGAGTAACCCCTGAGTGTCGCCGGGTGTGACCCAAAAAAAGCAAAAAAAAAAAAAAATAATAATAATAATAATAATAATAATAATAATACAGCAGTTAGGATGCTTGCTTTGTACAAGGTTAACCCAGATTTGATGCCCAATATCCCATATCGTACTCCAAGCCCTGCCAGGAGTGAGTACAAATCTGGGAGTCAGCAGTGAGTACCCGAATGTGGCCTATATATATTATATGTGTGTGTGTGTGTGTGTGTGTGTGTGTGTGTTTCCCCCACCCCACCCTCCACCAAGGATTCATCACATGCTTAGAAGATGGTTTCTTTCAGGGTTCATCTCTGAAAGAGTTTACATGATTATAGAGCTGTGAAAAGAGATATAAGAGACCAGTGCTGGAGAGATAGCACAGGAGGAACAGCACTTGCCTTGTACATAGCTGGCCTGGGTTTGATCCCCGAACTACATATGGTCCACTGAGCACCACCAAGAAGTTATCCCTGAGCATAGAACCAGGAGTAAGCTTTGAGCACCACCTGGTGTGGCCTCAAAAAAAAAGAAAAGAGAGCAGGCAGAGAGATAGTATGGTGAAGAGATAGTATGGTCTTGCTTGTGGCCAAGCCAGGTTCAAACCCCAGCAACCCATATTGTCAGAGTGATTCCTGAGTGTAGAGCCAGGAGCAACCTTTGAGTATCTCCCTAACATAAAAAAATTTAAAAACTAGAAAATATTAGAGAGGTGCCGGAGTGATAGCACAGCAAGTAGGGGCGTTTGCCTTGCACATATCCGGGTTCGATCCCTGGCATCCCCATATGTTCCCCTGAGCACTGCCAGGAGTAATTCCTGAGTGAAGAGCCAGGAGTAACTCCTGAGCATCGCTGGATGTGACCCAAAAAAAAAAAAAAATTAGAAATATTACAGCTAAGATGTCAGTCACCCTGCCCCTTAATAGGAACAGTGCAAATAATGCTTTAATATTGTCTTTTTGTTTTCAGATCAAACCCAGAGATTATCAGGGTTTACTACTGACTTTGTGTTCAAACTCCCATGATGCTTGCGGGACCAAATGTGGTGCCTGGAATTGAACCAAGGTTGGCTGAGTGCAAGGGACGTGACGTTCTAGCTCTGTGACCCCCTCTTTTTGGTTGACCTGGAACTCTCTCCACTACAAAATGAACTACAACAGGACATTTCCAAAACACACATCACTGCCAAAAGAATGCTGGAGTTAGGCATAGCCACAGGGCACAGATCAGATACGAGATCTGAGCGTCTTGGAGCTGAGAGCTGAGAGCTGAGATCCGGCAATCTGAGTACAATAGCCAGCTCCGACCACTGCTAAGAACTTTACCCATGAGGTGGGCCTGAGCGATAGTCTAGTGAGGGAGGGCGTTTGCCTTACACAAGGCCAACCGGGGTTATATCCCCAGCATCCCATATGGTCCCCCATGCACTGCCAGGAGAGATTCCTGAGTGCAGAGCCAGGAGTAACCCGAGCATCGCCAGGTATGGCCCCCAAAAAAAAAAAAACCCCAACCTTTCCCCATGAGTGACACCATTCTTTTTGGGGGAGCTGGCAGGGATGTGAGCCCCACTCAGTGATTCTCAGGGCTTATTTCTGGCTCTGTACTCTGGGATCACTCCTGGTGGGTTTCAGGGAGTCATATGCAACATGGGTTGGCTGCTTGCAAGGCAAGCATTTCGCCTGCTGTACTATCTCACCAGCCCTAGTGGCACCATTCTTTCTGCTTTGTTTTGTTTTGTTTTGTTTTGGTCCATACCTGGTGGTACTCAGGACTTAGTCTTGGCTCTGAGCTCAGGAATCACACCTGGTAGGCACAGGAAAACTATATGACCTGCCAGGGATCCAACTGGCTGTCTGCAAGCCAAGTACCCTACCCACTTTACTATCTGGTCCCAAAGTGGCACCTTTTTTTTTTTTTTTTTTTTTTTGCTTTTTGGGTCACACCCGGTGATGCTCAGGGATTACTCTTGGCTCTGAACTCAGGAATTACTCCTGGCAGTGCTCGGAGACCATATGGAATGCTGAGGATCAAACCCAGGTTGGCTGTGTTCAAGCAAATGCCCTACCCACTGTGCTATTGCTCTGGCCTCCATTCTTAATAAACAAGACCCAGAATGTGAATTAGTACACAACCTGAAAGTCCCAAGTAGTCCCAGGTTGAAGTTCTTTTCACTGTACCCTGACACTACCGAGACAAACCTGGCATCAGACCGTGCGTGCAAAAAAGAAAATACTCCACATGATAAGCAGGGTGTGAAAGGGACTGGGTGGGCCCAGGCTTCTCCGGCTCATCTTCACGGCTTACCAAATGAGGATTCTTGGTGTGGAGGGAAGGGGAAGAGCAATGGGCTTGGCTTGTTCTCCTGAACATGGCTTGGGTGATCTGTCCTGGGGGGCCTCTGCTTTGTAGGGGTAGGAGAGATGCTGAGGTGGCTGCACCTGGCTGGCTTGGTGCTGTCGGGCAGAAATCCGCATCTGTGGCTTGGTTGGGGGCTGGGCCGGAGGGACCGGCTTGACATGAGGAGGCAGGCCTGCTTTTCCAGGAGGTCCTTCTGCGTTTTCCTGGATCTTCAATGCTCTGAGTGATGCTGCCCAGGGGGTGCCTGAGGTGGAAGTAAGGATAGCGAAGAGCCTGGAGGGACACATAAGGCTCCGTGAGGAGAAGAGCCGAGCTGGCAAGGCTCACCCTGGCACTGGGATCACTGGATTCCATGAGATCACTTGACCGCAGCTTCTCAGCCTGAGCCAACTTACATCATCATCCTGTCTTGACAATACGTCTTTGACCTTCCTTATCTAAGATACTGTATGATGTACCAGTTATGAGAATTAAAATTATTTGGAAAACTTGCGGGTCATACCATTACCTTTGCTGTTTTCCTCCGATTCAACACAGATTCTTGCTTTGTAATTTATCCACATTATGACTTAAACTTTGGTATTTTATCTTTCTTTGTTTTCTTTTTTTATTTTGGGGGTACCAGATGGTACTCAGAGGTTTAAGTGCTCCTCCCTTCCGGTGGAGGGTGTGGTGTTGGGAACTTGAGGTTCCTGCTTGCAAAGCATGTACACTATCGCTTTGTGTACAACTATCTCTCTAGCCCAGTGTGTGTGTCTTTATTGATTATATAAATTTTATATAAACATATAAATAATATAACTTCTATAAATATTTATAAATTATATAATATACATATAACTATATAAATTATATAATATATAAATATATATCTATATAATTTATATAAACTTTATATATATCTTTATCTAAGTCCATTTCTTCATTCCATAGAAAAGAAAAACAATCACAGAAAGTTAAGAGAGCCAAATGCAACAATTCTGAGCAATCCTGAAGAGTCAAATACAAAGTAAGAAGCTGCATCTGAATTCATCCCAGGACTGCTGAGACATGACAGGGCTAAGCCCAGTGCTACCACCCCCTCCCCCATGGGAGCATTAACAGCAGGTTTAGAGTCAAAATAGCTTCTGTCTGCAGAATGGACCGGGCTCATTGCTAGAGGAGCAGTTAAGGACAAAAATCACTGAAAACTGAAACTTGCTGAGTCCGTTTTCTCATTTATAGAATGAAGCAGTAACGTTATCTCATGGAGTCTTCTTGGGCTTTAAATCCCGACACCGTACTAGAGCATTTGAAAATGGCCAAGTGCTACATAGCACTAATTATGCTAAATGGCTCTATCCCATCTGTGCGTGTCTCTACATCATCTCTGACACAGTCCCATCAAATAAGCATTTTATGGGACAGTTTCAAATTGCCGTTCAACCAACAGAACTGCCTAACAAACAGACTGTCTTATAATCTCAATCCATAGAGAAAAAATTTGAAAGCATTTTCCAAAGAGGGATAGATTTATCTGCTAATTTTCATTTCCACATACAGTATTTATGGTGCTGGTGATCAGGCAAACCATATGCCATTCTTCAAAGCATATATACTATTGAAACCTTAATAATTTTCATTATATACACCAAGTTTAAAACAATTTTTTTACTGGGGATGGGGGGGTGTCTACCAAACAGGGCTCAGGAGATCTGGAGGCCCCGCCTGGTGGTTCCTGGCCAGTGGCTAGTGGCTCAAAGTGGCCTGGAGATGCTGCTCATACCTTGTGGTGCTAGGCACACCTAGCACCTGGGGATTACCTAGGCTGCCCTGAGTGCTTAAGACTTCAAGAGATGTAACCTAGTAATGTTTGGGAACTGTGTAGTGCCATGGACTATGCAGGGTAGGCTACATGCAAAGCATGTGTCTTAACCCCTGCACTATCTCTCCAGCCTCTTAAATTCTTATACTTTACAGAGCACAACATTGGTGGAATGCAACTATACTCATCCATAAGCCCAACAGAAATACTTCCTAGTGAGATTTCTAAGAATTCTTCAGCATGAGATATAAACATTTCATGAAATGCAGCAATAGAAGAAGGTAGAAGAAAACCTGACTAGCTGTTGGTCGTTTCTTGGGATCCCACTGGAGCATGTCTCTCAGCAGTTGGATTGCTTCACTGCTGGCATTCGGAATCAGAGTCTTTAAGTTATTGGGGATGCACTGGGGCCAGCGGAAGTTCATAGCATTGGACAGCTGATAGCCTTCAGGCCAGTCCGTCTGAAAAAAAGGAAAAGAGAAAATCTTGCTTGGCCGATCACTGTGACAGGTATTCAATTTCCAGCCAATTAATAGCAATGGTGTCATTGCCATGTCCTTCACATTCCACTGCTGTGGCACTTGGTGTGTGGCGGCACACGGGAGAGCGTTAGTAAAGAATGTGGGTTCTGGGGAAGAGTAGAAATGACAGTTTTGCTACTAACTACTTTCAGAAACTTGACAGCTCATTTCCCGAGGTTTGGGAGCTGAACCAAATCAGTATCTTCCCAATTATATTCCACAGAACAGAGGTATTATGTAATTTATTCTTTGTGACAGAAAAAGCGCTTATTCAAAGTTACCCATAATTGAATGGTTTTCAATTTGGCAGAGCAGGACAATTCAGAAACTTCTTTTTGTTTGTTTGCTAGTTTTAGAGCCCCAACCTGTTGTGCTTAGGGCTTACTCCTAGCTCTGAGATCAGGGATAACTCTTGGAGGGGCAGTGGAATCATATGGGGTGCCAGAGATCAAACCTGCGTGGGTTGGCCACATGCAAGGCAAACACCTTATCCTCTGTATCATCTCTCCAGCTAGAAGTATATTATTTTTATCGAAGGCAGGGGATGTCTCATTTTAAAATAGCATCAGCGGGGTCGGAGCGATAGCACAGCGGGTAGGGCATTTGCCTTGCATGCAACTGACCTGGGTTTGATCCCCAGCATCCCATATGGTCCCCTGAGCATTGTCAGGAGTAATTCTTCAGCAGAGCCAGGAGTAACCCCTGAGCATTGCCGGTGTGACCCAAAAAAGCAAAAAAAAAATAATAATAATAACATCAGCGTATTCTGCAGGCCTCCCTAAAATTCAGGCATTCACCACAGAAGCTAAGGAGTGTCGGGAGCGCCGCCGGGTCCCCGACAGTGTCAGGGCAGAGATTCTCTTCTACCTCCGAGGACGCCGGGAGAACAGATGAAAACTCACGAGTCCGGTGCAGTTCCAAAAATGGCTTTTAATAGTACCAAAAGCTCTTCCACAGCAATCCAATATAAAGAACAAACTTTAGCTCTGGTCCAAACTTAGACCATACAAAAGAGCCTAAGTCTCCCACCAAAGAGAGAGGATCTCACCCGAGCTGAGTCCTACCCAGAAGAAGGAGCAAAAGGCCAATGAGCAAAAAGCCAAAAGCCAAAAGCAAAGGCTGAAGAGCCAAAAGCCGAAAGCTAAAAGGCCCAAAAGGCAAAAGGTAAAAAGGTGAAGGGGCCTCAAGTCAGCCCCTTATATACACCAAAGTGATCCAACTGGGAGGGGCATGTCAACAAAGAACTCTAAACAGAGTGTAGTGCCACACCCTATTGCAGGTATAAACAAAGGTTATGCCAAGGACTAAGGAGATTATCTCTTATGTAAAACACTGGAGAGAGAGAGGGCTGATATAAAGTAATACATCTTAACTTCATGAGCTTCATGTAATCTAGATGGTACCCACAAGGTCCTTCTTATTATTATCTGCACCAGGGTGATTCTGAGTATCTTGTTCTCGTGTACTGAAAGGGTCACATTTGCTTGCTTAGAGCAAACTAGTATGATCCTTCCTATAGTCTTCCTATAGTCTCAGCGTAGCCAGGGTGGTAGTCTCCTGGTAAATTCTAACTGTCCCACGCTGGGTGCAGTGGGTTTAAAAGAGGAGCTGTGCCCAATCTAGAAAACATAGAAGTCTTAGTAGATGTATAAGTCAGAAGTTATTCAATCAAGGTGACTTCTGTAAGTGCCACACCCTCTAGCAGTGTTTACATAGAAGAGAGGTCTCATTAGAATGAACCTTGACTTAAGTAGATTAAGCTGGGAGTGGGCAAAACAACAAAACTCCTAGAATAGCTAAACCTGTCCTCCAACAAAGGAGGGTTCAGGAGGGCTAAGGAGGGTGGAGGGAATCCAGTCTTTGGCTGCCTCCACTGCCTTTCAACTCCTGCACTCAGAAAAGAAGTCTTAGAATCTGCTGAAGAGGTAATTTGGGAAGAGGAATAAAACAAAACACCTGTCCCTAGTCAAAAGCACTTTCCAAACCTTACCTGCTATACAAATTATATTCTCTCATTTTAGTGATTCCAAATACTGAGAAGTGAGCAGAGCAGTACAGCCCACTACTCTATACGCTCAAGATCTGTCAACTTTTATCGATTTATTCTTGAGTTTTGGGGGCCACACCCAGCTGTGCTCAGGGCTTCTCCTGGTCTGTGCTCAGAATTCACTCTGGGAGCTTTATGGTGCTAAGGACTGAACTGGTGTTGGGCTCATGCAAGACAAGTGGAACTGTACTAGCCTCTGGCTCTCTCCCCTGGCTTCTCCTAGCACTAACATGCAGTGAGGGGTACCATTAAATACTGGAGTGAATTTAGCAGGACTTTGGTATCCCATGAAATGAATCAATTTTCTTTAAGTGTCCTTGTAGTTCCAACATTCTACTGTTTTTTACAAGACATTCTGATGAAATTACTTTGTTTCCCCCTTTTTAAAAATGAAATTCTATCTGTCTGTCTGTCTGTCTGTCTATCTATCTATCTATCTATCTATCTATCTATCTATCTATCTATCTATCTATCTAGTTTATTTAATTAATAAGCCCATATGCTTTGTGTTGCTGGGTATCCAAAAAAAGATATAATTTAACCTCTGCCCTAAATAATACTACTATCCAAAATAGGAAATAGGTATTTGTTGGAGGACAGGTTTAGCTATTCTGGGAGTTTTGTTGTTTTGCTCACTGCTCACTCCCAGTTTATTCTACTTAAAGCTAGGTTCATTCTAATGAGACTTCTCTTCTATGTAAACACTGCTAGAGGGTGTGGCACTTACAGAAGTCACCTTGATTGAATAACTTCTGACTTATACATCTACTAAGACTTCTATGTTTTCTAGATTGGGCACAGCTCCTCTTTATACGTAATGCACCCAGTGTGGGAAAGTTAGAATTTACCAGGAGACTACCACCCTGGCTACGCTGAGACTATAGGAAGACTATGGGAAGGATCATACTAGTTTGCTCTAAGCAGGCGAGTGTGACCCTTTCAGTACAACAAAATACTCAGAATCACCCTGGTGCTATAGATAATAATAAGAAGGACCTTGTGGGTACCATCTAGATTACATGAAGCTCATGAAGTTAAGATGTATTACTTTATATCAGCCCTCTCTCTCTCTCTCCAGTGTTTTACATAAGAGATAATCTCCTTAGTCCTTGGCATAACCTTTGTTTATACCTGCAATAGGGTGTGGCACTACACTCTGTTTAGGGTTCTTTGTTGACATGACAACCTCCAGATCGGATTACTTGGGTGTATATAAGGGGCTGACTTGAGGTCCCTTCACTTTGACCTTTGCCTTTTGGTTCCTCAGCCTTCAGCTTTTGGCTCCCTGCGGCTTTTGGCTTTTGGCCTTTTGCTCTTTGGCCTTTTGCTCCTTCTTCTGGGTAGGACTCAGCTCGGGTGAGATCCTCTCTCTCTTTGGTGGGAGACTTAGGCTCTTTTGTATGGTCTAAGTTCGGACCAGAACTAGAGTTTGTTCATTATATTGGATTGCTGTGGAAGAGCTTTTGTACTATTAAAAGCCATTTTTGGAACTGCACTGGATTCGTGAGTTTTCATCTGTTCTCCCGGCGTCCTCGGAGGTAGAAGACAACCTCTGTCCTGACACTGTCGGGGACCCCGGCGGCGTTCCCGACAGGTATTTATTTACAATCACAATAATATACAGTACAAAATGGCAATGGTTATAAAAGAGGAACAGATACAGGTATCTAGAAGAGGGAGATATTCCTGCAGGGACTCTGGAATTCTTTTGAAGAGATGACATCAATGACTCATTTACTTTGATTCAAAAAGATTGTGAGTATAATGACCACTCCCAACAGTATTGGGGAAACCATGTCATGACGGGATTGAATTTAGGGCCTCTACCACTTGAGCGACATCTCAAGCCTGGTTTAAAACTTTTTTGAGTGTCTGATTCCCTGCAAGCAAGGATGCTAGCACCTCGATACATAAACACAAATAAAAAACAGTACAAATCCTTGCCCCAAGTGAGCTGCTAATCCAGGAAACAGATGTGTGTCTAATTACATTCCAAACCCAGGTCACAGCTACAGAAGGAGAGGAGACCAGAGGAACAGGGAGAACAGAAGTTATTGAGGGGTCTAAGGTAGACTTCTGACTTGAGAGACACACGTTCTGACAGGACACATCCACTGAGTGTGGTACTTTCCACCTTAAGAGACATGTGTTCTTGTGGGAAATGGTAACACCAGACTAGAACTGGGCATTGAATGTACACAAAAGGGATTTACATAATTATTCCTAAATGTCTGTAGGGCAGAGAATCTTAGACATGGGGCAGAGCGGTTCCTTGCTCTCCCTGTGCCCAGCCGTTCATGAGGCAGTCGGGAGGCATGGTGGGTTCTAGCCTTGGCCCACCACCCGGCAGAACCTCACAACAAGCCGGACGACCCCCACCCACTCCACGGCGCCGCCATTTTCCACATCCGGACTTCCCTCTCTTCAGAACTCCACCCAGCCGACCAGCCCATCACAGCCCGGCTCGCGTGGCCGTAAGTGGCCTCGCGGTTCATCAATAAATGCTTTATTTGGAGGTGTTTAAAGAATATGCCTCCCGCCGGCAAGCCTAGCAAGCTGCTCGTGTTGTATTTGACATGCCAAATGCCAGTAACAATTATATTAGGTCATTCCCATGACCTAATATAATGGTTTGAGGCTCTTTATGTTCCTGTAGCAAGCCGATGCCCTTTGCTCTACTGGCATGAGACAGGACATATGGAGATTTTACTGGTGCCCGCTCTAGCAAATAGATGATTAACGGGAAGATCGTGATCGTGTCTGTAGGGCAAGCCACAATGAGTGTGTGTGTGTGTGTGTGTGTGGTGTGTGTGTGTGTGAAAGAGAGAGAGAGAGAGAGAGAGAGAGAGAGAAAAAAAGGAAAAGTGCCTGCTATAGAGGCAGGCTAGGGAAGGGAGGGAATTTGGAGAAACTGGTGGTAGGTAATGGGCACTGGTGGAGGGATGGGTGCTGGAACACTGTATGACTGAAACCCCATCATAAACAACTTTATAATTGTATCTCTCACAGTGGTATAATAAAAATTTTTTTAAAAGACATGTGTTCTGACAGAACACATCTACAGAGTGTGGTACTGTGGAGATCCTAGGACACAGAACCAAGAAGGGTATAAATTGGAGACAGGTATGAGCGTGTCAGTGGATGGGTGGGGGATGGGCAGTGGGCAATGGGAGATAAAGCTGTTCCTTAGGAGGGTAAGTCTGGCTGCAGCCTGGAAAGGAAAAAGCTGGCAGGAAAGACTCAAAGGAAGAACAAGGGAGCCGATTCTTTAGGCAAGGGCCAGCAGGACACTGGCAGTGGAACGCTAAAGTCATGAACCATGTGCGAAATGCTTAGCAGGAGAGTCCGTGGGACTTCTAGGCCTAATGCTTGAAGAGAAGAGAAAAGGGCAAGAAAGGTGTGAAAATGGAAAGACAAGGCTGGGGTTCTGGGACTCTGTGTGGATCCCCACGGGAGGCGGAAATGGAGAAGGAATTAAAAACCCTGTGGGAGAGTGAAAGAAAGACAGTGTGTGTGTCACAGGTGCCAAGGTTGAGGCGACGGGGAAGAAAGTGGGAGGAAATCTCGCCAAGTTACCAGTTTGTGAATGAGCTTTGATGGCAGGAGGGCCTCAGCTAGAGCCAGGAGAGTTCTGAACACCGGTGAAAGTTGGAGCCAACCTTCAGGGCACAGAAACTGGGCAAGGGATGGGGACAGTACAAAGAGAAAAAGAAGAAAGAGCTTCAGCAACTATTTCTTTTTCTTTCGGGGAGGGAAGGAGGGAGACACCCCCTGGCAGTGCTCTGGGACCACTCCCAGCCCTGTGCTCAAGGGACTGCGTGTTGCCAGGGACTGAATCTAGGCACCCTGAGATACAAGCATAAGCTCTGGCCCTTGTGGAAAGGAGGAAAGTGGCTCGGGCTGCAGACACAAGCAGTGAGGGACTTCTTGAGTCAAGAGAAATTCCAGAAGGAGGTGGTGCTACACACAGCAGGGAGGGCAGGGAGCCCGAGAAGCTGCTGGCTTTGACCCTTACTTTGTTCCGTAAAGTTACCTTTTCGGTGTCCCCAACACTTGGCAAATTTTGAAGATTGTGTCAATTTCACTGGCCCCAGGGAAGAGAGGTCTGAGGGTGTACACTTGGCCATGATGCATCCCACGGCCCAGATATCAATGGGGGAGCTGTAGTTGGTGGATCTCAGGAGCACTTCCGGAGCCCTGTACCTGGAGGACAAAGGCGGCAGCTAGTCAACTTTCAGAAGTTATTTCTCAGGAAGAGGGGCCGGAGTGATAGTACAATGGTTAGGGCATTTGTTTTGCATGCAGCTGACCTTGGGTTCAATCTTGGCATACCCCTGAGCACTGCCAGGAGTAATTCCTGAGTGCAGAGTCAAGAGTAAGTAACCCCTGAGCATTGCCGGGTGTGACCCACAAAGCAAAGAAAGAAAAAATTCTCAGGAAGAGAGTTCATATAATCAATCCTATGTTGTCTCTAGCTTGGCGCTGTCCGTGGATCTGCACAGAACTGGCAACTGCTGTGGCTGACGTTAACACAGCTCTTCACTATTTCACAATGTTTTCTACGGAGCATCTCTCTAGGTCTCTTTTCTTTCTTTCTCTTTCCAAACATGTTTGAGAAACATAGAAGTGTGGCAATAGCAGGAGAGAGAGCGGGAGAATGGGGGAGACAGTGGAAGGGTGGAGGAAAGAAGGCTCTGAAAGAAGGGAAAAGTATGGTTAGGCAGTTAGTACAGAGAGTACTCCTTACTCCTTACAGATAGTAAGGAGCTTGCCTTGTTCCTCCTGTCATAACTCTGATCCTCAGCACCACCAAGAGTGATCCCTGAGCAAGGCAACAGCAAACCCTGAGCACAATTAGGTGTGGTGCAAAACTCAAAAATAAATACATAAAAACTAAAAAGGAGAAAACAAATAAACTTGTCTATAGGCTATTTCTTCATCATGGGCAACTCCCTCTCTCAGATTGTTAGGGTCTGAAAGGTTTTTTTTTATTTTTTTGCCACAACTCTGCAGTGCTCTGGGGCACTATATTGGTGGAGGGTTAGTCCATGGAATGGAGGGTAGGGTCTGTGGGGTGCAGGGGATCCAACCCAGGGCTCCCACATGCATGTAAAACATGTGTTTCCATCCTTTGAGCCATTTTCCTGGCCCTCAAATTTTGACAATTAACAGTTTTTAGGTCTTGGGAGAAATTTTACACAGCTATTTTAGGAAATGCATTTCAGGAAGATCGGTATATAAAATATATTCACATTACAGAAACATTACTGTATCACTGTATCACTGTCTTCCTGTTCATCATCGATTTGCTCGAGCGGGCACCAGTAACATCTCCATATGACCTGTCTCATGCAAGTAGAGCCCAAGGGCACCTGCTTGTTCCAGGAACATAAAGAGCCTCAAACCATTCCATCAGGTCATGGGAATGAGGTCTATAATTGTTACTGGTATTTGGCATATCAAATACGACATGGGTAGCTTGCCAGGCTCTGCCATGCAGGTAGCATACTCTTGTAGTCATCTAAAAATCCAGCATTTATTGATGATCCTCACGGCCCAACCATGGAGATGCAAGTGGCTCGCGAGCCGGGCTGTGATAGGCTGGTCTGGTGGGTGGAGTTCTGACGAGGGAAAGTCGGATGTGGAAAATGGAAGCCCCTCATGGAGTGGGGGTCGTCTGGCTTATTGTGACGCTCTGCTGGGGTGGTGGGCCAGGGCTATAACCCGCCTTATGAGCAGCTGGGCACAGGGAGAGCCAGTAGCAGCTCTGCCCTATGTCTGTGAGTCTCAGAAACATTACAGAAAACATTACAGAAACATTACAGAAAAGCAAAATGGACTTCCCTTTAATTCTTAATTAGATTTGGGTTTGGGGATCACACCTAGAGGTGCTCAGAGTTTACTCCTGGCTCTGTACTCAGGGATTACTTCTGGTATTCAAGGGACCCTATGCAGTTTTGGGGGGTAGAACCAGAATTGACCTTGTGCAAGGCAAGTGCTGTTTATCCCTGTACTATCTTGCTGGTCACCTTGGAAATAATTTAAAACACAGCTTTTAACAATTGTACCATGCTGGGCCAGAGTGACAGTACAGCAGGTGTTTGCCTTCCATGTGGCTGACCTGGGTTCGATACCCAACATCCCATATGGTTCCCTGAGCACCACCAGGAGTAACTTCTGAGTGCAGAGTCAGGAATAACCCCTGAGTATTGCCGGGTGTGATCCAAGAAAAAAAAAATTGTACAATGCCAACTTCTAACACATGTCTCAACAACAAATTCTCTTAGTACAATTTTCTCTTAGTATTTATGATAGCTATATTACTCTCTCAATATTATGGCTATTTACTTAAAAAATGTAATTAAATAATTTAAAGGAGAAACAGTAGTCACCATCGGGTAGATACATAGTCTGTGTACGGAGGTCGTGATCGGATCTCTCGAGCCAGTCCAAAGTCTGCGATCTTTACAAGCTCTGGTCCCATGCAGAGGAGGTTCTCAGGCTTTAGGTCCCGATGGAAGAAGCCTGCAAGGATGTGGAAAAGCACACAGGTAAGCTTGTGTCGGAGCCTCTGTAGCCGAGGCTCTCCAACTACCAGCTATCATCTGATAAAGCCTGTGCACACAGCTCTCCCTTTTGATGAGTTAAAAAAAAAAATGCAGAATTGCTCAAAAATAGATTGTTTCCTTTTTTCAAGAGAGAAACTGTATTTATTTATTTATTTATTTATTTGTTTATTTTGGGGGTGGGGAGTCACACGTGTGTGCTCAGGGTTTCCTCCTGGCACTGCCCTCAGGGTTCACTCTTGGCAGCGTTCAGGGGCCCACATATGGTGCTGGGATGAAACCTGAGTTGGCCATGAGCAAAGCAAGCATCTTACCCACTGTGCTATCTCACTGGCTTCTGCTGAAAAATGATTTTAGGGGTGAGCGTGATAGTATAGTGGGTAGGGTACTTGAGTACTGCCAGGAATGACCCCTGAATGCAGAGCCAGGAGTCATCCTGAGCACCACTGGGTGTGGCTCCCCCAATTTTTTAATGATATCTTTTACTGAGGTACCACAATTTACAAAGCTGCCCATAATAGTGTTTCAGACACTCAATGTTCCAACTCCAATTCCACCACCAGTGTCTGCTTCTGTCGGGGAGCGGCCGTCGGGGTCCCTGACAGTGTCAGGATAGAGGTTGTCTTCTACCTCCGGGGATGCCGGAGAACAGATGAAAACTCATGAGTCCGGCGCAGTTCCAAAAATGGCTTTTAATAGTACAAAAAAGCTCTTCCACAGCAATCCAATATAATGAACAAGCTTTAGCTCTGGTCTGAACTTAGACCATACAAAAGAGCCTAAGTCTCCCACCAAAGAGAGAGAATCTCACCCGAGCTGAGTCCTACCCAGAAGAAAGAGCAAAAGGCCAAAAGCCAAAAGCCAAAAGCTGCAGGAGCCAAAAGCTGAAGGCTGAGGAACCAAAAGGCAAAAGGTGAAGGGGCCTCAAGTCAGCCCCTTATATACACCAAAGTAATCCAATCGGGAGGTTGTCATGTCAACAAAGAACCCTAAACAGAGTGTAGTGCCACACCCTATTGCAGGTATAAACAAAGGTTATGCCAAGGACTAAGGAGATTATCTCTTATGTAAAACACTGGAGAGAGAGAGAGAGGGGCTGATATAAAGTAATACATCTTAACTTCATGAGCTTCATGTAATCTAGATGGTACCCACAAGGTCCTTCTTATTATTATCTGCACCAGGGTGATTCTGAGTATCTTGTTCTCGTGTACTGAAAGGGTCACTCTTGCCTGCTTAGAGCAAACTAGTATGATCCTTCCTATAGTCTTCCTATAGTCTCAGCGTAACCAGGGTGGTAGTCTCCTGGTAAATTCTAACTGTCCCACGTTGGGTGCAGTGGGTATAAAGAGGAGCTGTGCCCAATCTAGAAAACATAGAAGTCTTAGTAGATGTATAAGTCAGAAGTTATTCAATCAAGGTGACTTCTGTAACTGCTCACACCCTCTAGCAGTGTTTACATAGAAGAGAGGTCTCATTAGAATGAACCTTGACTTAAATAAGATTAAGCTGGGTGTGGGCAAAACAACAAAGCTCCCAGATTAGCTAAATCTGTCCTCCAACATGCTTCCTTCCTTCTACCAATGTCTTCAAGTTCCTTCCCATCCAGCCTGACTTTTTTTGTTTTGTTTTGTTTTATTTTTTTTGTTTTTTTGGTCATACCCAGCAATGCTCAGGGGGTTACTCCTGGCTCTGCACTAAGGAATTAATCCTGGCAGTGGTCAGGAGACTATATGGTATGCCAGAGATTGGATCTGGGTCAACCATATGCAAGGCACTGTATTATCTCTCTGATCCCAGCCTGCCATATGCATAACATCAGTTATTGTCTAAAATACCTTGGAAAAGAGACTGTCACTCAAGGAAGAGAGATCATGTCAGCCAGAGGAACCTAAGATTTGTACCATTTCAAGAGCAAGTTCAGGGGCATCCCCTTAGCTGTGGTTTCACTTTTTTTAGTTACCTCTACCTGAAAACATCATGTACTCTAAGATATTTCGAGAAGGTCCACAATCATGTAACATGTATCACGATAAAGGTCATATTTATTATTAATTTTTGTTTTTTTATGTGGCACTGAAAATCAAACCTGGATGTTCAACATTCAAGGGATATATCTGTCAGTAAGTCACATTCCAGATCCATCAGTTATTGTTTTCAATTTCTAATTGTGCCTAACTTATAAATCAAATGATCACAAACATTGTACCTAGAAAAAAGCAATATGAATAGAGGCTGACACTCTCCCCAGTATCAGACATCCACAGGGACAAAAAGGGAGCTTGAACATATATCCCCTGAAATAGCAAAGAATTACTATCATCTCAGGGGTACTGACAGCTCCCACCACAGCAGAAACAATTACACACTGATGCTTAAGGGAAAAGGGTTGTGAGCACAGCAGGGTACTACCCCAAGACCCCCAGCACTGCTAGGTGGAGCCCTGGAGGTCCCTGAGCACTGCCAGGCTGGTCTACTCCCCGCAGACCCCCAACAAAAATGAAACAAGGTCTGAGCCCAGGGACAAGGCTCAGAGGTAAAGTGCATGCTACCATGTGAGGCCCTGAGTTTGATACCTGACAAGACCATTCTTTTCCTGTTTTTAGGCCACACCCAGGGATGCTCAAGGCTGACTCCTCACACTGGTGGTGCTTGGGGAACCTTATATAGTGCCAGGGATGAGATTCAGGTTGGCTGCATGCAAGTAAGTTTTACCCCTGTAGTGTCTCTCTGGCCCCAAAATCATTCTCTCAGAGTGAAGAAACGGGACTTCTGAAGATGAACTACTCATATCTGAAATCCTGGTGTTTGTTTGCAACAGAGGCTTAATGGTTAGTTACTTGTTACTTTGCCTAAGGAAGAAGTAAAGAGGGATATCTGTGGCTCATATAGTGAAATGCAAAAACAACTCATTTGATGGGAAGCCCACCTTAGCTTGGGCAGAGCTCTGGGGTGCGTGCAGGAGACAATCAGCATATGCCATCGCTGAGGGCACTCAACCCACCACCAGTCTGTGATCAGTGCTCCTCAAAGTCAAGCCTTCCATGCAAAGTACCCTTGCTAGAGAATCCACATGCTTCTACATCCCAGGGGATGGCCGAACGTGTCTGAACTGTCGTGCCCTAAGTGCTGACTCTTTGATCCGAACAGTGAGTCACCTTTTCTTATCAAGGTGGGCTAAATGACAATTTCCAAACATGTGGCCTTGCTCTTTTAAGTCAGTGCCCTCCAATCCTCAGTCCCCATGGTGGCTCTCTGCCACCATGTGCAACACCCTCTTTAAGAAACGGGCATCTTCTCTCTGCTCCTTCCATGCTACCACACCAGTTCATACTCAGATATGAGTAACATTCTTGCACTTCAGTCCTGAAACCTTGCATGCGTCTTGCAAGATGCGTCTTGCTTCAACCACTCCCTCTCATCAGCTTGTCCTTTCCTTCACAACTAAGTCTCCATCAAGCACTCATGAATGAGAAGAATAAACATCCTGATTCCCCCTGTTCCTCTCTATGTATTTTCCCTTTCTACAGATTATACTTCAGGCCCCCAATAAATTATTAGAGCAAAAATGGCGAGGATGAAAAACAATTATAAACAAATTCTTAAACATGGGTGGTGAGAACCACAGAAACTGTACAGGACTGTCCAGGAGTCTGGGCACTTACCATGCACACAGTAGGTGCTGCTTCAACTCCTGGCCCTGCCTCAGATCCCCCAGCACTGCCAGGAGTGATTCCTGAGCACAGAACAAGGAGTAAGTCCTTACACCGCTGGTGTGCCCCCCAAAACAAAAGACAACAAAAACAAACAAAATGGTGATTACTTGTATATGTAGGGCTACAGACGTTCTGTCCTGGAACAATAGAAACAGTTGCCTAGTCTCATGGAGAAAGCTCTGCTACTATTAAATACTGCTTTTAACTTTCTCAAAGCCTCTATTGGTCTCATTTTGGTAATATACAAAGGCTGATCTGGTTTCTCCAATCCCAGCTGAAACTGGTGTTTGAAGGAAGCTCTGGTAAATGGTCTGGTGGCCACTGAGGTATGGAGGAGGTTTTGTGTTGGCAAGAACAGAGGTGAGAATGGCCTGGTGGTGTTGAGATCATGCAGTACTGTGGACTGAGTCCAGGCCTCCCTTACACAAAGCGTGCCCTCCAGTCCTCTGATATATCGCATTGGCTTGAGACTAATCTTTAACATCTGATTATTTGGATTATTATTTGCATGTTCTTTGACCCTGTGTGATCGATCAGATTGGCATTTGAATAAGACAAGATAAATGTCTCTAGAAAAAAAGGACTAATGAATACTGTATTTGTGAATGACTCACTTTGTTAATGGCATAGAAACTCAAATATACTGACATATTGTCATCTGGGTGTTGTATGAGTGTGTGCCTTTATAGCTAAGAAGTCTTCCTGAGTGGCTCTGTAAAGTTGCTAGCCTTTTCTTCATTACTGAATAACAGCAATAATCTATAAACAAGGCCCTCACGAATTAATACTTCATTTTTGTTCTAACAAAACATTACTATTTCCCTATGATAGGCAATACAGTACAGTGGTTAAGTGAACAGACCATCAGGTTGCCTGGTTTCAAATCCTATCAATCTTGCTCACTGGCTGGTAAATTCACTCTGAACCTCTCTGTGTCTCACTTTTCTCATCCATAAAGTACAGATATAACAGCATCTACCTTGTCGAGTTGGTTTGGAGGATTCAACTTGCCAATATTTTAAAACTTTCAGGGTAGAACAAGAGAGATTATTAATGGCAAGTAGGTGTTTGCCTTGCATGTAACCAACCCAAGTTTCTCTCTCTCTCTCTCTCTCTCTCTCTCTCTCTCTCTCTCTCTCTCTCTCTCTTCTCTTTGCTTTTTGGGTCACATCCGGTGATGCTCAGGGGTTACTCCTGGCTCTTTGCCAGGAATGACTCCCGGCGGTGCTCGGGGTTCATATGGGATGCAGGGGATCGAACCTGGGTCATCCACATATAAGGCCAACGCCCTACCCGCTGTGCTACCGCTCCAGCCCCCCAACCCAAGTTTGATCCTTGGCAGGACATATGGTCTCCTGAGTCCCACCAGGAGTGATTCCTCAACTCAGAGCCAGGAGTAATCCCTGAGCACCAGAGTGTGGCCCCAAAATCAAATCAAACAAACAAAAAGCCCCCAAAACAACTTTTCAGGGCAATAGTTGGCATTATGGTTCCTTGCAAGAGTATCTCATTAGTAGGCATAAATACTCTAATCTTACTTCCTGGAGCAAAGACATATATGGCTCTATTTTTTTGCTGCTAAAAATTAGGTTCAAATTAAGGAGTTAGACTCAGAGAGATAGTACAAATGGTAAGGCACTTGCTTACATATGGCCAACCCTGATTTGACCTCTGACTCCACATAGGTTCCTCCAAGCACTGCCAGAAGAGAGCACAGCCACAATAAGCCCTGAACACTGCCGATTCTGATTCCAAAACCCAAAAAACAAATGAAAAAAAAACCCCATGGAGTTAACACAAATGCCCAGCACTAGGTACATAATACTCAATAGGTTACTACTCTGCTACTAAAAAAAAGGGGGAGCAAAGTGATAGCACAGCAGGTAGTTTGCTTGCCTTGCGCGGCAGCCAACAGTATTCGATTCCCCGGCATCCCATTTGGTCTCCCAAGCACTGCCAGGATTAATTCCTGAGTGCTGAGCCAGGAATCACCCCTGAGCATTGTTGGGTGTGACTAAAAAAAAAAAAAAAAAAGGAATTGTGCCTTGAGGGATAATATGGATGGATTTAAAGGTGATCAACCTACATAATTGAGGAAGTAGAAGACCGTCAGAGGTGTCAGTCCTCTGCGGAATATGAATCACTAAAGAAAATTGACAAAAACCAAACAAATTCCCATTCTCTTGAAAACAGTAGTGATTCCCAAGGAAAGGCACTGGGAGGAAGAAGTAAAAGGGTTTTTTCTGTGGTGTGCATGGTGAGATTTATATAAAGTCAGAAGTTAATAAAGATGGTCCCCTAAAACTCTTATTGTAAACTATATTGTACATATTAGAATAAATCGGAAAGAAACTAAAAAGAATAAAAGGCCTATGAACTCCATGCAGGAGGTGGCACTCAGCTCTCAGGTGACTCCTGGTTGGGTTCAGATTCTGTGGATGTGTCTGGGGCTGCCTGTAAGGAGCCCACTTCTTCCCTCTGGCTTCTGAAGGCCATGAAAACCTTTCTACCTGCGCCATTCACAGATCAGGCTACAGCTCAGGGCTCTTAGTATAAGAGTCCTCCTGTTCAAGACAGGCTTTCAGAAGACAGGAACAAACCTTCAACTTAATTTCAGGGTACCACGTGCCAGTTGGATAACAGACTGGTTTTCTCTTTCATGCTGACATAAAATGTGCCATGCTTACTCTTCATTAACAACCCCTGGGCAAGGAAAACATCAAAGCACAAAGAAGGCTTTCTCTCCACTGTATTCTGTCTGCTCCAATGAGCCTGATGCAATTGAAAATATGCAAAAGATATTTCACCAGTCAGAATTTGGGCAGCCATACCTTCCAGCTTTGGAAGCTGAATCAACAGACACGTCTCACTTAAACTACAGTGCTTCCGTCAGGAGTAGCACAAAGATAGCTAGTGACACAGGGCCAGGACGAGGGCTGTCTCAAGGTCAGGCATGGCCAAGTCAAGGGTGAGCCGCAGAGCAGAGAACCACAGAAGAGAGAGCCATCTCAGGGGCCCACACACTTTCTTCCAAGTCACCCAGCGTATTCAGGATTAGCTGCAGAGATATGTATGAGTTGGATATTTGCAAGGACAGGTCAAGGATGAACTTTGCTTTGCGGTAATTAATTCCTGCAAAGTACATATGCTTTGGCATTGCTCAATCAGTACCAAGTAGAGTCGTGTTTTCATTCCCTGTGGGAGGAAAAGTACTCGGTGACATGAACTACGGCCATAGCAACTACCTGCAGAGCTGTTCTCCCTCTCAGAGGAATCTATTCCCTGTGGGGTGGAATGCACCTTCTCACAGTGAGAAACTGCCAACAGGGCAGAGTCCAAAACTCACAGCTGATTCTGTGAAGTGATGGAGATGATTGCTTTTTCCATGACTGGAAAAGGGGACGAACTTAAATGTAAATGCCTGTACATTTAAGCAAAGTCCGGTCACTCCCATCCAATAAAGCATCTAGCAATTGCTAAAAAAAAAGTACCTAGCAATGAAAAGAGACAGAACTTGCAAAATAAATGCCTGTGTCGCCTATAATTATTATCACTACCTTCTTCATTTCGTATTCTCTTGTTCCTCTGAGAACAGAGAGGCTTTGTTTTTGTTATTTTTTTCCCTTTTTCTGATAAAGCATGACAAATGGGCACAGATATCTGAGCTAATCTCTGCTCCACTTTATTGCACTGAAGTTTCTTACAGGACTTAAAACCCTGTTTCCTCTTCTTGAAAGGAACTAGATGTTCATTTCTTCTTTCTTTCTTTCTTTCTTTCTTTCTTTCTTTCTTTCTTTCTTTCTTTCTTTCTTTCTTTCTTTCCTTCTTCTTTCTTTCTTTCTCTTTCTTTCTTTCTTTCTTTCTTTCTTTCTTTCTTTCTTTCTTTCTTTTCTCTATTCCTTCCTTCCTCCTTCCTTCCTTCTTCCCTTCCTCCCTCCCTCCCTCTCTCCCTCCCTCCTCTCTCTCCCTCCCTCTCTCCCTTCCTTCCTTCTTTCCCTTCCTTCCTTGTTTCCTTCCTTCATACCTTCCTTTCCTCCCTCCTCTTCCTTCCTTCCTTCCTTCCCTCCCTCCTTCCTCCTTCCTTCCTTCCTTCCTTCCTTCCTTCCTTCCTTCCATCCTTCCTTCCTTCCTTCCTTTCTTCCTTCCTTCTTTCCTTTCTTCCTTCCCTTTTTGGTCATACTCAGCAATGCTCAGCGATTACTCCTGACTCTGCACTCAGGAATTACTCCTGGCAGTGCTCAGGGAACCATATGGGATGCCAGGGATCAAACTTGAGTAAGCCATGTGCAAGGCAAACACCCTAGCCATTGTACTATTGCTTCAGCCCCCATCTATTCTATTTGAGAGCTGTTTGAACACAGTAACATTTAGATACTAAATTACTGAACACAAGCATGTGTTGTGCGTGCTCATGCATGGCCATTTGTGGGTGTGATTTGGCATGTATGAGAAATTTATGAGTAAGTTCACAAGCATGTGGGTATGTATACATGTAGATAGTATTCAAAAAGTATGCTTGTTTTGGTGTGTTGCTCAATTAGTACCAACTATGAGATTGTGTGGTACATATGTGTGTGTGTGTGTGTGTGTTTGTGTTTGCATAGGTTGTTAGCATCAACCTATGCAAAAGGCTACAAATCCTTTTTGGTAATAAATATGAGTCTCATGAAAATCAGCAAAAAAATGAAAAGAGGATAAAGCTAAAGAATAACCCAAAGAGCCTAAATAACTGTGCCACTGTCTGGTTCCAATTTGCAAACATTCCGTCTTCTTCTTTAGGATCCCTTGGATTTCTCCTAATTTATTTTTCCTGAGCTTTGAAATCTAGCAGTGACCTTTAGGAAGCTTCTCATCCTATTTGTCCTGAAGATACTTAACAGAACTTTCTCATTCCATCCCTTATGAGTTCTTGAGAATAAACTGAACATGCTCATTCGATCCATGTCAGCTGAATCAGAGAGACCTTTTACTAATAACTCTACAAGAACTGGCCTATTTATTGATGATAAATCAGTATATGCTGAGGTTGGCAAGGATTTGCACAGCCATTATTTGTCTACTTCATTTTACTTAGTACCTAATAGGAAGGCACTCCATAGGGTGGGACAGTCCTAGGCTAGGAATGACCCCAGATGTACCATACCCTCAACCTTGGCACAATGGCTGTGTGGCACTCCATAGGGTGGGGCAGTCCTAGGCTAGGAATGAACCCAGATGTACCATACCCTCAACCTTGGCACAATGGCTGTGTACTCATTTCAGAGTTGAACAAACAGAACTATCAAGTTTTCCACCAGCTTCCCTACTGGGTAATGAAATTCATTTACTATTGCAACATTTGCAAGGGCAAACATCTTTTTAGACTGGGGAACGAGCAAATTTCTGCCTATGCAAGATCAACTATTTTGCCACTTCAAAGGTCCGTTCAGAGGACTTTGGGCCCGCTGGATGCATTCAACCTGCTGCTCTGCACTCATGAGAAGGCTTCGATCCAACACTAGCTGGGACCACATCCAGTTAGTAATCAAGACTAGGAATGCCTCAGATACTTAGGAAAAAAATAGAACCTCTCATCATTGCTCTGGAACATTTTTTAAAAGCTTAGCTAAGAACAACAAATTTTTTTTTTGTTTTTGCTTTTTGGTCATGCTCAGGGGTTACTCCTGGTTCTGCACTCAGGAATTACTCCTGGCGGTGCTCGGAGGACCATATGGGATGCCGGGGATCGAACCCGGGATTCGGCCACGTGCAAGGCAAATGCCCTGCCCGCTAGACTATCACTCCGGCCCTAAGAACAACAAATTGTGAAGGATTTTCCTGACCACTCATTCACCTAGATCAGCATTTCCCAAAGTGGAGAATAGACAGACAATGGCGGGCACTGAGTAATTCTTCTTCTGTGTTGCAGGACTCCTAAGGGCCGCTGCATCTGCTCTGGATTGCCTCCTGCAAATCACTTCGTAGATAACGGGGTAGTCTAAATGTGGCAGTTTATCTGACCATGTATGCTGTACTAGCTGGTATAAATATTCTCCCATGCTACTACAATCATCGTGGGACTAGCTAGATCTTACCAGCATATTAGCCTGGCCACGCAGGACCCCTGGGTAATTAGACCAGAGAGAAATGCTGTTTGCTTCCAAGCAAACAAGCATGGCTCCCTGATATACTCAAAGGCAACTAAAATACAAAACTACCATGAAGTAGAAGAGACTTGTGAAGGCTTGGAGAAATATTTAACTGGCATTAGTATTAGTCTTTGGTATAGAGACATGCCATCTCAGAAACCCCTTCTCTACCCTATAAAGGCATTTCCAGGCAGATCTTGGCTCAAAACATTAGCATACTAAAGGGCCTAGGTGAGGTGCAGGGAGGGATTACCTAAGGGCATTTGACCCTCCCTGCTTTCCATAACAGTGGGAGGAAGGTCTGAGTTGCAGGGGTATAAACTAGCTGGTTTCCTCTCTCGCGCGCTTCTTTGTGGGCTCTCTCTGTGAGCGCTCACCCTTCTTGGAAGTCTTGTCTTCTTCTCCTTTTACAAAGCCTTTACACGTGGTGGCCGCCATCTTGGCCTACACGTGGCTGGGGTTCTAGCCTGGAATCCTAAGCACTGGGCTTTTCCTTTTGCTGATTTGTATGCCTGAACCTGTGATAAGTAAAGCCTTTTAAAACTGCATCGGATTCCTGAGTGTTCATCCATTTCTCGCCGGCCGGAGGTAGAAGGGAACTTCGCTTCCCGGCACTGTCGGGGGACCCGGCGGAGCCCCGACTACTTCTGAAAAGGGGGTCATACGTAAAGCCAAATAAATTGGGAACATCCATTCTAGATTCTCTAAATCACTCTCTAGATTAAATAGACCATCTCTAGAGTACTGCATACTGTACCCCATTGGAACTGTTTCTCTGATATGGGCATAATACTGGTCTCTATTGAGGGATTTATCCTGAAACTGCACTCGTAACCTGCCACTATGCTGACCATCAATGACATTACATACTATCCAATCCTTGAGACAAAAATTTCTGGCTTCAATAAATGCCAAGAAAAATTCTGCTACTTTTGGGCAACTGGTCTGTCTTTACTTTGGGGTACTATATAGGTTATAAATGGTCATTTTTCACATTATGCTGTTAGCTCAGAATCAAATACACAAAAACTGACTGATATGCACTGTAAAGGCTAATTTCACCCCAGCGATTTCACACCTTTCCCCTTCTCCTTTATTGTGATTTATTTTCTTGTGCTATCTGAATTTTATTAGACCATTTTTTAAATTAATGTTTCTGGAACAGGCTAAAACACAAACACGTTAGAAGACGAAAATCCACAACAAAGCATATTAGCGAATTAAAGATGAGATGTGAGGATGGAGGTAGAGGGGACTGATGAAGGGATGGGTGCTGGAAAGCGGCACATCTGAAAGCAATCATGGACATTTCTGTAACCGTATCTCATGGTGATTCAATAAAAATAAATAAAGTTGTGACTCTTCTCTGAGTTCTAATCTAAGGTTCTCACACTATTAATGGTTAGAAATCATTCTCAGATATAGCACTAACAAGTATTAAAGCCTAGAGAATAAAAAATATGTAGGTAGGACAAATAAGGAAAAAAATTCAGAAATCAAGTTACACAACATATTCCAAAATTCACTATCAGCCTCTGAACTCTTTGTTTCTAGGTGTCAATTACAAAACACATTAAGGCATCCTCTCTTCAATTTGGTGGTGACATTTTGCTGCTATTAAAAAACTCAGTACTTCTAAATGTGGGAAATGGTAAT
Organism: Cryptotis parvus; assembly: GCA_021461705.1. NCBI lineage: Eukaryota > Metazoa > Chordata > Mammalia > Eulipotyphla > Soricidae > Cryptotis > Cryptotis parvus. The sequence continues at coordinate 19,434 of JAJIBD010010730.1, read as the reverse complement.
GGCAGATTAAATGTGGGAAATGGTAATGGCAGATTAAAACTCACCATTGAATATACACAAAGAGACTTAAGTGATAAACTCTAAATACCTGAAGGGCTAGCCACAATGTGTAAAAGAGAGAGAGAGAGCAGAGAGAGACAGAGAGAGAGAAAGAGAGGAAACTGGGGTACCTGCTATTAAGGCAGCAAGGGGGTGGTCAGGAGGGGGTGGGGTACATTGGTGGTGGAAATGGGGCACTGGTGGAGGGATGGGTGCTGGTATACTGTATTACCAAGAACCAATTATGAACACCTTTGTAATTGTATGTTTCACTGTGGTATAATAAAAAATTAAAAAAAAAAAGATTTGGGGGACCCAGCAGGACCATTTCCAGAAGTTTTGTATTCTCAAATAAAAAACTTATTGGTAACAACCAAGAAAAAAAAAACTCAGTACTTCAAATCACTTACCATGTTTGTGAATAAATGCAAGACCTTGTAATATCTGATACATGATATTCCTTATAGCAGACTCAGGAAACAATTTACTTCTGTAAGGGACAGGGGGGAAAAAGTTAAAAATATAGATTTACATATGAAACTAATCCCAAGTATTTGTGTTTTTTTATTAAAAAAAAAGGGGGAAAAAGGGGGCTGGAGAGACAGTATAGTGAATAAGATGCACGTAGCTGACCTCAGTTTGATCCACAATTCCATATAGGTCCCCTAAGCACAAGCCAGGAGTAAGTCTTGAGCACAGCCTGGTGTGACCCCAAACTCCACTCCCACCAGAAGTGATTATATGTTGGGGCTGGAGCCATAATACAGCAGGTAGGGCACTTGCCTTGCAAGAGGCTGACCCAGGTTTGATCCCCAGCATCCCATATGGTCCCCTGAGCACTGTCAGGAATAATTCCTGAATGCAGTGCCAGATGTCCCCCAAAATAAAAAACAAAAAATTTAAACCAAAGTGCTTATATAATGCTAATTTGACCAGATCCTTTGTTAAGATCCTTTGTTTCTTATCCTTTGATAAGAAACATTTATCCATATAAGAAAGCTACCATATACATCCAAAATATATTTCCCTATTTACAAAAAAGAGTATTTTATAGTAAACATCTACCAAATCCCTCTAATGAGTATGGAAAAAAATTTTAAAAACCTCATCTCTCCTTAATATAAACTAAAATGAAAAAATCTAAATGGGGAAAGTTTAAGGTTTTCCAGATGAAGAACTTTTGAAAAGCAGGGGACGGTAAGGTTTTCCCCTTGATGGTGCAAACCACACTGCCTTCTCTGCTGTTACTGACAGTAAAGATATTAGTTCACCAAGTTGCTCAGAGAGATGCTGTGAATGTTATTCATCTGAAAATGTGCCCAGGAGGTTTCTATGTGGTTCGCTTGTAAAGTTCAAAATTACCATAGCAAGTATTTATAATAGATCTAAAATAGAGCTATAAAGCATCTGTTGAGCTTCTTTGGGTGAATAACCCACTAAAACACAAAAACAGTTGCATTACAAGTAATTTCCATGAAGTGACCACAAGGCTTCCAAAGTAGGAAATGTGATCTGGGCCCCTCCTCTGCTGGCTGCTGAAAATAGCAAATAAACAGCAGTATTGTAATAATCAAAAGCAGAAGGCCAACACTCCTATTTTGCACTCGTTCTTTCCTAACCATGCAAAGATCACACTGTACCTTTCTTTAATGAGCTGGTATAGGTTCTCCTTCATGTACTCGAAAATAAAATAAAGATGATCATTTTCCCTGATAACTTCTTTTTAATTTTTACTACATTGGCATGGTTGAGCTTCTTTAGAGACTAAAAAGATGAAAAAAAGTACCAAAAAGTTAAGAGAAGATTTAGTGTCGAAAAGAAAAGCAATACTATATATAACTAAAACAGTTCTATAACCACAGAAATGTATAGTCTATCTTTTTTACTTACATTCATTAATTAGTTATTCTAACTTAGGTAAACATGGTTACAATGGTGTTAAGAGTTCTGCTCTGTCTCTGGAACACCGTATGACTGAAACCCCAGCACGAACATCTTTGTAATTGTATGTCTCAGGGTGGTATAATCACTGTATCACTGTCTTCCCGTTCATCATCGATTTGCTCGAGCGGGCCCCAGTAACATCTCCATATGTCCTGTCTCATGCTAGTAGAGCCCAAGGGCATCTGCTTGCTCCAGGAACATAAAGAGCCACAATCCATTCCTGAATGAGGTCTATAATTGTTACTGGTATTTGGCATATATATCAAATACAACACGGGTGGTATAATAAAAAATTTAAAATTAAAAAAAAAGGGGGGGGGGGGGCGCGGGGGGGGGGGGTCTGTTGCTCCCGGGGCCTCTGCCGTGGCTAGGTTTGATCCCGGCTCCCATATGGTCCCGAGCACCCAGGAGTAATTCCTGAGTGCAGAGCTAGAGCGAGCAGCGGGGTGAACAAAAAAAAAAAAAAAAAAAAAGAGTTATGCTCTAAGTGTACAAAGTCACTGCAACTTCACCGCCACCAAAGTACCTCAGCCCCTTCACCACTGTCCCTAGTCATCTGCTCCTTCCTCCGATCCCTCTCGCCTTGATAATCTGTTTCATAAACCACATGATACTATCCGTTTTAAATCTTTCGAGTGGGACTGATCCCTATCTGTTGTTTCCCCTCTAAATGACTTTTCTTACCACAATACCATGATCAACCTCCAGTTCCAACCACACTGCTATCACACAGTTCATATTTTACTGACCATTTTTTTTTTTTTTGGTTTTTTGTGCCACACCCAGCAATGTTCAGGGGTTAATCCTTGTTCTGCACTCAGGAATCACTCCTGGTAGTACTTGAGGAACCATATGGGGTGCTGAGGGATTGAGCCTAGGTTGACAGTAACTTCCTGTAGAAAACTTTTTATTTAATCGAAGGCAAGTACATAACTTACTTGCATTTCCGGTTGTCCCAGCACCCAGCAATGGGCCAAGACTAGGCTAGGTATACTCTGTCCTGATGAGGAACTTCATGGCCAGGAGAGCAATCAGAGGGAATCAGTAAAAGGAAAATAAGACCTGAGCTGTTTTGCATCACAGAAGGCAAGGACTGTGGGCTCAGACGTCCAACCAACAATCTTTAAATATCCTGAACAGGTAATGGCTCACATAAAAGATGCTTGCTAATCTGCTTCTCTCATCTTTCATCTGACTCCTGTGTATCTAGGTATATACCACTCCTCACAAAGGAATATTTGATATTTTATCTTTTGGTTTTTGGAACACACCTGAATGCTCAGAGCTTACACCTGGTTCTGTGCTCAGGGCCCACTCCTGGCATGGGTCGGGAACCACATGTGGTGATTGGAACTGAACTGGTGTGGGCCACATGCAGGGCAAGTGCCTTAGTCCTTGTACTATGTCTCCGGCCCCAATATAAATTCTGAAGGTGGAGAAAGAAGACCTTATCTTATTGATAAGGTTTTTTTTTCTCACTGAAGACCCTGAAAGTGAGATGCCAGAAATAAGTCTGCTTCCAAGAACAACAGGGACAAAATAACAACAAAAGAGCCAGAAGAGAAGGGAAGGAAAAGAGAAAGAGATGGAGAGAAAGGGAAAGAAATAAAGAACCTGCCATGGGGGGCAGGCTGGGGGAGGGAGGAGGGAACCGGGGACATTGGTGGTGGGAGATGGGCACTGGTGGAGGGATGGGTGCTCTAACACTGTATGACCAAAACCCAAATATGAACATCTTTGTAACTGTATATCTCACGGTGCTATAATAAAATACTTATAAAAAAAAGAAAAAGAAAAGCAAAAAAAAAAAAAAAAAAGCCAGAAGAGGGAAGAGAAATAAGAGCCAATGATCTGGCTCTGAAAACGGTGAATGATTCTGATTATTCACCTTGCACAGAGGTGGCTTGATGCATCCCAGAACATATGCCAGAGTCCTGCCATGTGTAAACTATTCTCTGTTTGCATTATTACTTGTGCAAGTGGTGAACAAACACAGGTTTGTACCGTGAAGCAGCAGCCCAGCAACAGAGTCAACTCAGCCGTGGGTCTGCTCACAGGAAGTCTTCTAGGGTCGGTCACTTAGCTGGTGAAGTAAACACTTTCGTCCCAAAATCCTTTTTCTCATAAAGAACGAACTTGATAATAATAAGTCAAAGCCATTTTACACGAATTTCCTTTTAAAAAATTAATAAAATAAAGTGTCTAAAGATGATTGTGTTGAAATGGACATCACATCTGGAAGGACATTTAGTAATAATAAGGAACCCCAGGGATCGGAGTTTAGGGACGCATGGTACGATCAAGTTACCTCAGGCAGCTGGAAAGGGAGCAGAACATGGTCAGTGAGTGAGAACAAAGAATTCTTCTGGAAACTTGTTTCCCTGAAGGGCAAGTTCCTGCCAAGATGCCTCTCCAGCAGGAAGTCCTCAGCTATTCTGGCCAACTGGCAGATCCTTTCTCGAATGACCCAACCAGGCTGATTACTTGTTTGAGTTGAGTTAGAATCCTGGTTGTCCAGGAGTAACAAACACCAACATTGTTTAGCCTGAGTTTTCCCAGGCCTCTCAAGGATGCTGGCCATTTTCCTGCCTGCTTGCTTACAATGAATGAGATGCCCAGTGGACAACAAGGACAAACTCAACAACGGGACAAAAGTATTTTAAATCTTTTCAAGGACAGAATAATAACAGGCTTTTGGTTCTCAGCCTGCAGTATGTTTTGAGCATGGATTACTGGCCTGTTAGAGTAGTGGAGCATGGTTCTTGTTTTAAAGTGAGTCCCATGAGTAATTTAACATCTCAATTATCTGCACATCCAAAAAAATGCATGAAGATAGTACAGAAGGGGGCGCATGCTAGGGGTGGTTTAATCCCAAGCACCACAATGGCCTACTGAGTGCAGGGGGGAGTGACCTCCAAGCCCAGAGTGTGGTAGTAGCCTCTGAGCACCAGTGCTGTGGCTTGCTTATAATCCATTGGAAATAGCAGATGAGACTCCTGTGGGTGACAAGGGCACACTCATCAAAGGGACAAGCGCAAATTCACCAGAGGGGGAAAAGAATTTTTTTTTTTTTTTTTTTTTTTTTGCTTTTTGGGTCACACACACCCGGCAATGCTCAGGGGTTTCTCCTGGCTCTGCACTCAGGATTTCCTCCTGGCGGTGCTCAGGGGACCATATGGGATGCCGGAGATCGAACCTGGGCCGGCATAGGCAGGCCATGTGCAAGGCAAACACCCTACCCGCTGGGCTATTGCTCGGTTCGGAAAAAGCATTTTAAAGCTTTCCAGGAACAGAATTTTAGACAAGGAGTAAGGGGCCTTCAGTTCTTAGCCTGAAGTATGTTTTGACCATGAATTTCATGAAGTGAAAAAAGCCAGTCACGAAGACAAAGACAGACTGTGTGAACCTAGGAGATTTTCTAGCAGAGCTCAACTCACTAGGACAAAGCAGGAAGGTGGTGGGCAGGAGAGCTCGAAGGGTTGGAGCACATGCTCTCAAGCAAGATCTCTGGGTTTGACTGTAGGCAAAACCCAGGGACCGCTAGGAGCAGCCCCTGAGTCCCGCTGGGTGTAACCCCCCAAATCACTGTATCACTGTATCACTGTCTTCCCGTTCATCATCGATTAGCTCGATTGGGCACCAGTAACATCTCTGTATGACCTGTCTCATGCTAGTAGAGCCCAAGGGCACCTGCTTGCTCCATGAACATAAAGAGCCTCAAACCATTCCATCAGGTCATGGGAATGAGGTCTATAATTGTTACTGGTATCTGGCATATCAAACACAACACGGGTGGCTTGTCAGGCTCTGCCGTCGGGTAGCATACTTTTAACCCCCCAAATAAATAAAAAAAATAGGAAGGGGGTTCCCTAGGGAATGGGGTTAGCAGATTCATGGTTGGGGAGGATGGCAGTGGTGGTGGTTAATGCTGAATGGGAACAGAGCTTTAGTTCTGCAATGAGAGTTCTGGTGAGGGATGGTAGCAATGGCTGTGTGATAATATGCTTGCAATACCACTGAACTATTTAAATAAGTCCAAGTAGGAAACCATGTTATGTATTTTCAGCACAATTTGCAAGAAACAGGACAACAGGGAAAAGAACTGAAATCTGAATACACCTAAGTTTGGAAGCACATTCACTAACATACTCTCTGGCATTGCACTTTTCTGCTTTCTGCTGTCAGCTGCTGAATTGTTGCGGTTGGCTTCAGTGATGTCACACAAACAGAACAATACTACCAACTATAAGCCTAAGTCTGTATAAGACTATTCCATCAAATATGCATGTTTTCCTCAGAGGACCAACAAATACCTTAACCTCCCGAAGGTTCATACATTCTTCCCAGGAATAAAACTTCCTTTTCATTCTAAAAGAGAAGAGACAAAAAATATTAAGTCCCAGTAATGGGCCACCTTCTATATTTTTAAAAAATGTGTTCATTATGAACCAATGAGCAGTGAGTAAAGTTGGTTTCCGTTTACATCTGGATTCTACTAAGATTCAGAGAGAACATAAAAACACTTCTGGCAATGCAATGGACTCCACATCACAAAACCACTTAGCAGAGGTGGTGCAGCACAGAGCAAAGGGATCCGAGTCACAGTTAAGCCTGATTACAAACCAGCCAACTTCATGCTGAGGGAACTCCCTCAGGCTTGCTTTATCTAGACCACATATGTCCAGTACAAGTTTCTGTATTAGAGGGAACATTCTGCCTTAACCAACATGGCAGCCAGTAGATGATATATGTTGCCATTGAGCACTTGGAATGTGGCAGTGCAATTTAGGAACTGAATTTGGTTTTGGTTTTGGAGCGCTTACTTATTTTTGTTTGGCAGTGCTCAGGGCTTACTCCTGGCTCTGCATGCAGGGATCAGTTGTGGCAGGCTTGGGGAAAAATTCTGAACCTGTGTTGTCCACACACAAGGCAAGCATGCTACTCTCTGTACTATTGTTCAGGCCCCTGACTTTGGTTTTGTTTTGTAAGGGGTCCCACCTGGTGGTGCTTAGGGCTTACTGTTGGTTCTGCACTCAGGGATCACTCCTGACAGGGCTTGCCCATATGTACTGCTTGGGATTGAACACAGGTCAGTAGCATGCAAAAACATGGTCTCTGGCATTTAAACTTCCTAAACTCAACAAGTACCTTTCTGCCCGAGTCTTCATGTGATGTTTAACCCCTATTGCACTGAATTATACTTTTAGGTCGGGATTGAAATATCACTTCACCTTAGGAGGGTTTTCTAATACCCTAGAATAGAGGAGGCCACTATAGTGTCCCTCAGAGCACACACATTGCACAGGAGATGATTTCTAGCCTCTTTTTCTGTTACAAGCTCAGTTCTAAGAGGGAAGCCTCACTCATCACTGGTTCTCTAGTGTCTAGCAGAGTCCCTCACATAGGAGGAGCTGACTCATATTTGGGGAATGAATAAAGGAATTTGTCACTAACCAAGAGGCAATGTGATATTGGGACCAAGCATCAGAGAAGAGATGGACCTTGGTCTGTCATATGTCAAAGGAGAGGTACTGGGGAAATCAGGTAAATTGTCTCTTGGTTCTATCCACCACTGCTCCATTGATTTTATGGGGCTGTTGTGAGGTTTTAGTGACAGGGGTTGAAACACAGTCAAGGTATAACCTTAAAACTTGGATTTCTGGTGCTTTACCTCAATTCAGTGTTTAGGTCAGGCTTGGCAAACTTTCTTTTTAATTGGAAGAGGAGTGAACTTTTGGTCACACCTGACAGAACTCAGGGCTTCCTCCTGGCTGTGTGCTCAGGGGACCAAACAGCGCTGGCAGCATGCACAGGTGCCTTACCCCTGAACTAGCCTCTGGCCCAGCAAACTAAAGGGTCACCAGTACCTGTCTTGGGTTTTCCAGGTCATCTGGTCTCTGCTGCAACTCAGCTTTGTCGTTAGAGTGTGGATGTATCCAGAGACCAAACAACAAAGGATAAGTAGGGTTGTGTTACCATGAAACTTCATATATGGAAACTAACTTGAGTTTCTTACACTTTTTAACATGTCATAAGTTATTAACCTACCTTTGAGTTCCCCAGGCATTAAAACCCCATTTTTTGTTCATAGGCTAATCAGAAACACACAATGGAGTCGTGCTGGCCAAGGGGCTATAGCTGCCATCCCTCGACAGAACAGTTGGAGATTTGCACTGCCCAACAGGGAAGTAAGGAGCACATAAATTCTTCATGGTATTTAAATGAGAAGCTTTGGTTCTGGGGGGCGGGGTGACAGTATACAGTATATTATATATATATATATAATATATGTATATATATATATACACACATATATAGTATACATATATGTATACATATAGTATACATATGTAGTATAAATATATGTATACATATAGTATACATATATAGTATACATATATACTATATATACACATATATATACACACACACACACATATATATATATATACAGATAGTATACAGAAGACAAGATGCTTACCTTGCATGCTGCCAATCCAGGTTTGATCCTGGCACCCCACATGGTCCCCCAAACCCACAAGTAGTGATTCCTGAGTGCAGAGATAGGAGTAATCCCTGAGCATCACTGGATGTGGCTCCTCAAAAAAATTTAGTTCTGGGCCAGAGAGATAGTACAGAATTAATGTACTTGCCTAAACAAAGTAGGTAAAATAGTAGTGATAGGAGAGATGGCTAAAGAGAACAGAAATGGGCCGCTGTGGACAAAGCAACCTACCTTGTTGCTCACATTAAGACTTGGGGGATTAGGGCCAAAGCAATAGCACAGTGGGTAGGGCATTTTTTGCACACAGCTGACCTGGGTTTGTTCCCTGGCACGCCATATGGTCCTCCCAAGCACCACCAGGAGTAATGCCTGAGTAAGGAGCCAGGAATTACCTGAGTACAGTTGCATGAGGCCAACTCCTCTCCCCATCCCACAAATAAACCTACATTGAGGCTTGATCCTAAAACTGGGAGGAAGACTATGAACGCTGTCTTACTTTGAGTTTCCCTGAAAGTAGAGTCTGAGGTAAGGACTTGGGCAGAGGGCATTGTTTAGAAGGTGATCCCAGGAAGCCACGGCAAGAAGCAGGGGAGACCGGGCTTAGGATGGTGGGAATCAGTCAACAGCGCTTTACTGTGGGGCCGGAGTGATAGTACAGCAGGTAGGGCATTTTTTCTTGCATGTGGTCAAGCTGGGTTCAATCCCCGACATCCCATATGGTCCCCTGAGCACCACCAGGAGTAATTCCTGAGTGCAGAGCCAGGAGTAATGTCTGAGCATCCCTGGGTGTGACCAAAAAGAAAAAAAAAATGGAGCTTTACTAAGTTGGTATCAAGGTGGGCGACTGGGTCTGCATTTTATAAGGACCCATGTGAAAAGGTGGCTTAGAAGTGGGAAGTTGGCTATGGGAATACAGAGAAGTAGGTGAGTCTGACAACCATTTGGTAGCTAGCATCTATAGGACTGATCAGTGACCAATGGAGGGGCATACACAAGGGAGTCAGAACTCCCAGGTTTTACAGGTAGGGATCAGGATCCAAGCAAGAGAGGAGGGTTGTTGCACAAGTTTAGTTAGAAGTATTTGCACAGCTACGGAAGGCATCTGAATGTAAAGAGACTTTTAAGTGGTCCCCAAAGAGCCACACCCTCTGGGATTCTTAGAACTCTCCCAGCTTCAAGAACTTCATTCTAACCAATAGAATCCAATAGCTTGAGGGCATGCCACTTCCACAGTTAGTTTATAAAAAGCAAAACAGCTGTGATTTCCATCCTGAAGAAGACTCTCCGATGAAGCAAGCAACGAACTATTCACCAGAGGTTCATGTGGGTAGTGGGAGCAGCCTGCAGGAGAGAGAAGCCCTCAGTTCAACAACCTTCAGGCACTGAATGCTGCCCACGATCATGTGTGCAAGCTTCACGGGGTCCTATAGCAGCCCAGCATTCCCCACTCTAATTATAGCCTCATCAGAGAGCCCCAAGCAGCGAACAGCTAAGTCATCCCCAGACCCCAAAGTTGCCAGCCGATAAGTCTGCTGTTTGGAAATGACTCATTATGAATAAATTTTCAAGCAGCAACCAATAATTAATATGATGAATCTGGATGAATACAATACCAAGGACAAATGGGGTTGGGGAAAGCCAATAGTCACCAGCCTAACACCACATGTGTAAAAGATGCAAGCTTGCATACCCTCGATGCTCAGGGGTTACTCCTGACTCTGCACTCAGGAATTGCTCCTGGCGGTGCCTGGAGGACCATATGGGATGCCTGGTGTGGAACCTGCGACACTGTATACAAGGCAAATGCCCTACCCACTGGACTATCACTCTGACTCCAAATTAAAAGATCCAAATTAAGTCACTTCATTTCTCTTAATTTCATTTTCCTTTCCCTCAAAATGTTTTGAATTTTGGTTTTGATGACACCTGGGGATAACCATGTGATGCCAGGGATCTAACCCAGGGCTTCTGCAAGCAAGCATGCATTCCAGCCTGGCCCCGAAAATAATATGTCAACTTATTTTGTCCCTCATTATACCACACAATATGAGAACACACTTAATCTGTTTGAGCTTTTTTTTTTTTTTTTTTTTGGTTGTTTGTTTGCTTGTTATGAGGCCAGGATTTGAAACCAGAACCTCACACAATGAGGGAAAAACTCTGCCACTGAAGTATATCTCTGCTTTTAACAAAGTTGCAAGGGGCGGGAATGATAGCTCAGCCAGTAGGGCGTTTGCCTTGCATGCTGCAGATGTGGGTTCGATCCTTGGCATTCCATAGGTCCCCTGAGCACTGCCAGGAGTGATTCCCTGAGCGAAAGAGCCATGAGTAATCCCCTGAGCATTGTCCGGTGTGACCCAAAAGGCATAAGGCATATTATAATAATGATAATAATGATCATGATAATAATAATGATAATAATAATAATAATAATAATAATAATAATAATAATAATGATAAAGTTGCGAGGTGCTGAAGAGATTGCTAAGGGTTTGCCTTTCTTCCCAGCACCCACATAGTTCTCCAAGCCCTGCTAGGCGTGATTCCCTGAATGCAGAGCCAAGTAGCCCTGAGCACTGCCCAGTGTGGCTCCAAAACCTAAAAAATCACCAACAAACTACAACAGAGCAGGTGTGGGGACCCAGGACCAGCTCCGTGGGCAGATCTAACTTGCAAGCACGAGGCCCTAGGTTTCATCCCTGGCACTGCCCCACATGCCAAGCATGGTCTCTGCAGCACTGCGGTCAGTGATTCCCTGGCATCAACAGAATGAGAGATCTCTGGCACTGCGCAACCCTGGTGGCACCGCAGCAAGCATGTGCGACCTCCATTAGTGGGGCACAACCCGGAAAGAAGGGACTTAGGAAAGGCTGTGAGCGCAGTCTGCGAAGTTGTAGACCTAAAGTGGCAATGTCTTGACAGCCTCAGACATGAGAAGCTCAGGGTCAACCAGTATCTAATCCACAGAAATCGCGTATGGGATTCTTCTCCACATCCTCCCATTCTTTAGGAATTGATCCAAGAACGGGAATGGGAAGCGGCCGGCGGGAGCTCTACAGACCAGAGCGGCTGTGGACGAGGTCATGGGCGCAAAGGCCGGGACTCACTTTTTAATCGCGATCAGCTCTCCAGACTCGGCGCTTCTTCCCAGCAGGACGGAACCGTAGGTTCCATCCCCAAGTTGCCTGATTGTGGTGTATCTATTCATGGTGTGCCCCACTCCAGGCCGGACACTCATCTCAGGGCCGAGGGGTTCAGTCCTGCCGTGGCAGCAGGCCTCCCCCGGAGTGTAACCAGATTTTCCGATGGCAGCACCCGGCACAAGGTATTCAGGGAGGACGTGGCTATCTCCCAGAGACATATTTCCAAAGATCAGTCTTCTGCCTGTAGAGGAGAATGAGAGACAAGAATGAATGCAAGCACACATTCTGAGGGGGCTGTGTGTGTGTATTTGCATGCGCTGTGTGTGTGGGCATTTGCATGCGCTGTGTGTGTCGCTTGCAGCTGAGATGGGGCATTGAGCCCTCAGCCATTTGCAATGGTTGGGACCCAGTTGTGCTCAATCACTCATACCTTTCTCAACGGCTGCTTTCATGCTGGAAGCAGCGAGCTGAGTAGTTGTCACAAGAACCGCACAGCATGCAAGTTCTCAAGTATTTGTCATTTGGTGCTTGATGGGAAAAGTTTGGCAACTGATGGTCTCTGTCAGATAATTTCTTGATTTTTGAGAAAGCTCTAGAGATACCAGCCTTAGGAAGTGACTATGGCACTGACTTGGAAATGAATCAGCTCCAACGGAATGCTTTTCTGCTCACTCAGGGATGGAAATTGCTGAGGACAAGAAACCACGCAAAATGGTACTGGAATGAAAACAGACCTGTGGACCTATGGAATAGAGTTGAGTATCCTGACACCCACCCTCAAAGACATGATCAGTTAATCTTTGATAAAGGTGCAAAGAGTCCAAACTGGAGTAAGGAAAGCCTCTTCAACAAGTGGTGCTGGGAAAACTGGATAGCTACATGTAAAACAATGAATTTGGACCTGTGTCTAACACCTTGCACAAAAATCAGCTCAAAATGGATTAAAGATCTCAATCTCAGACCTGAATCCATAAAGTATGTTGAAGAAAATATAGGAAAAACCCTCCACGACATTGAAGCTAAAGATATCTTCAAAAGGTGAAACACCATTAACAAAGCAACTAGAAAAAAAAGATAAACATATGGGACTACATGAAACTAAAAGAGCTTCTGCACCTCGAAAGAAACAGTGACCAAGATAGAAAGACAGTCCACAGAATGGGAAAGAATATTCACTCAATACCCATCTGATAAGGGGTTAATATCCAGGATATATCAGGCACTGGTAGAACTTTACAAGAAGAAAACAAACAACCCCATCAAAAAATGGGGAGAAGAGATGAACAGAAACTTTGACAAGGAAGAAATCCGAATGGCCAAAAAGGCATATGAAAAAAATGCTCATCATCACTAATCATCAGAGAGATGCAAATCAAAACAACAATGAGATATCACCTCACACCACAGAGACTGGCCCATATCCAAAAGGATAATAGCAACAAGTGCTGGCGTGGATGCGGGGAAAAGGGGACTCTCCTACATTGTTGGTGGGAATGTCGACTTGTACAACCTTTCTGGAAAACAATATGGACATTCCTCCAAAGACTAGAAATTGAGCTCCTTTTGACCCATCCATACCACTCCTGGAAATTTACCCTGGGAAGCCAAAAACACACAACGGAAACACAATCTGCACTTTAATTTTCATAGCAGCACTATTCACAATAGCCAGAACCTGGAAACAACCAGTATGCCCGAGAACTGATGACTGGATAAAGAAACTGTGGTACATCTACACAATGGAATACTATGCAGTTGTCAGGAAAAATGAAGTTATGAAATTTGCCTATAAATGGATGGACATGGAAAGGATCATGTTGAGTGAAATTAGTCAGAAGGAAGAGAGAGACATAGAATGACTGCATTTATTTGCATGACATATATCAAGTGATCTTACCAAAAGTAGAAATTACCACAAATGTGTGGGAGTCAGAGGTTAGGTAAGATAGAGAAGGGAACATGTGTGAATAAATGTCAAAAGGGCTGGTACCAACATAGAACTGAGTATTAAATACAGGCAAAAAAAATGCACACCATGGCTTCTAAGTGTATGTAGTGCAACCCACAATGTGTAATAGAAGGAAAAGAGAGAGAGGGAGAGAGAAAAGAGATAAAGAACCTGCCATTTAGGCAGGCTATGGGAGAAGGGAGGGAATTGGGGACATTGGTGGTGGGAAATGGGCACTGGTGGAAGGTGGGGTGCTGAAACACTATGTGACCGAAACCTCCAAACATGAACAACGTTGTAACTGTATATCATGGTGGTATAATAAAATGTTTAAAAAAAAAAAGAAAAAGAAAGAAACCACGCAAATATGCACTACACCATCGGGTCATGATTGACAATGTAGACGCATAAAACCAAACTGCGCCTGCTCTATGAACTGCTTGTGGTGAGGCATCTACAGTATTAGCTAATTATTTGGGGGCACACCCACATTGCTCTGGGGCCACTCTTGGCACATGGATTGTACTCCATGGAGACCCAGGAGTTCAGCCCTACGGGTCAGACCCAGGACCCTTCAGCCCTACAGGGTCCCCAAGCACCTCCAGAATAATGACTGAGTACCGGGCTGGAAATAGCCTCCAGGCACCGCCTGATTCTGCATTGGGGTCATTCTGGCCATGCTCACGGGACCACTGGTGTAAGTGACTGAATGCAGGCCCCCAGCATGCAAAGCATTTGCTCAGCCCATTAAGTTATCTCTCAAGCTCAAGGACACCAATTTTTTATTTGTAGAACTGAGTGTTTCAATCTCCCTAGAGCGGAAACATGAAAACTTAAACTTAAGTGTTTATATGAGAAGTATGTATGAATATTATATTGCATTAAAAATATAAATGCTTAAATAACAAGAGTCAATATATTAAATAAAAATTAATGTTTTTCAAATATGACAGTCTAACTAATTATCTAAAGAATCAAAACAGGGGCTGGAGTGATAGCACAGTGGGTAGAGCATTTGCCTTGCACCAGGTTCAATCCCAGCATCCCATATGGTTCCCCGGAGCTCTGCCAGGAGTAATTCCTGAGCAAAGAGTCAGGAGTAACCCCTGAGCATCGCTGGGTGTGACCCCCAAAAAAAAAAAGAAAAAATCAGAAAACAATTCTAAGTTGTGGCATTCTGCATATAAATCCAATCTCTACAGCCTTGTCTTCCAGAAGAATTCCAATTCATAATCATAGGATAGAATAGGATTGTGAGGCTCACAATGAGTTATGTTGCAGAAAATGGTTTAATAATCTCACTATTAGATCCAAATCCATGAGATACATTGAGAGAAAAAGTGAGTACACACCATCATAATGATTTCAGAGCTGTCCTCAATGATATGACCCCATTAAGAAAGAAAACCAAAATTAAAAAAAATCAAGACATCAAAGTAAAACATTTCTGCACTGGAGAGATAGTGCATCAGATAGGGCATTTGTCTTGCATGTGGCCAACCCAGGTTCGATCTCTGGCATCCCACATGGTTCCCTGAGCACTGCCAGGAGTGATCCTTGAGTGCAGATCCAGGAGCAGTCCCTGAGCACTACTATGTGTGATCCCAAACAAACAAAAATAAATAAATAAAAAGTTTTTGCACCCCACTGAATGGGAGAAAATATTTGCAAAACATACATCTGATAAAGTGCAAATGTTCAAAATATACAAAACACTCACAAAGTTCAACAACAAAAAATTTTCAAAACATTCCCCTTGCCCCCCAAAATGGGGAAAGGAGATGAAAAGACACTTACTCAAAGAAGACATAGAAATGCCAACTGGGGGCTGGAGTGATAGCCCAGCGGGTAGGGTATTTTGCTTGCACGCGGCCGGCCCATGCCGCCTGGGTTCGATCCCCAGCATCCCATATGGTCCCCAAGCATCACCCGGAGTAATTCCTGAGTGCAGAGCCAGGAGTAACCCCTGGGCATGCCGGGTATGTGACCCAAAAAGCAAAAAAAAAAATGCCAACTGGCATATAAAAAAGTGTTCCTCATCATGACACATGACTGTCAGGGAGACCGTCATGGCTATCAGGGAGATTCAGGTCAAATACAATGAGGTGTCATCTCACTCCAGTTAAGAATGACACATATCAAAAAAAGACTGGAATCACCAGTTTTAGCAGGGCACCTTCAGATCAGAGAGATAGTCCCAGGGTTAAGGTACTTGCCTTGCATGCAGCCAACCCCAGTTCAAGTCCCCGGCACCACATAGGTTCCCCAATCACATCCCGGAATCACACCTAAGCACTGGTAAGTGTGGCCCTAAAAGGAAACCTTCATTCACTGTTAGTGAGAATGTTGTCTGGTGCAGCCTCTACAGAAAAAAACAGTATGGAGACATCTCAAAACATGAAAATTAGAACTGCCATATGAGCCAGTGATCTCACTCCATGGCATCTATCCCAAAAATGCAAGAATTGTAATTCATGCACACTTAGGTTCACTGCAGTGCTATTTACAATGGCCAGATCTAAAAACAACCCAAATAACCAGAGAAAGATTAAGGAAGAAGGAAATGTGCTATATATATACATATATATGTGTGTATATATGTGTGCTATATATATGTATGTATATGTATGTATACATTATATATATATAAATATATGTATATTTATATATATATATGCAATGAATGTTATACCGCTGAAAGAAAAGATGGATTCTTTCCTTCTGGCTACAATCTGGATGGAACTAGAGGATGCCATGTTAGGTGAAATAAGTCAGAAGGAGACCAAGGCCAGGTGATCTCACACATATGTGGTATATACCGAAACAAGGAAAGGGAATAGACAGTGTCCAATGAAAATAAAACCTTGGACTGTGACAACAGAATTGAGCTTATCAGATGGAGGGTGGGGAGAGGTGGGATGGGCTAGAAGTGACCCAATGACAGTGGTGAAAGGGACTTTGACACTTTGGTAGTGGGGAAGTGTGGTAACTTTATACGCCTAAAACAGAAACATTAATACTACTGTAAACCAAGTAACCACACTAATAAAAGAAAAATTTGTTGCCTAAAAAGACTTGTTGATACATGCAAACATTAGTAGATAGAAGTCAGAAGAGAAACAGCTCACTTACATATATTTAAAGTGTAATTATTAACTTCCTAGTGAAAGAGGGTAAGTTTATAGGGAGAAAGAAATCCAACAGAAACCTCCTTACCTGAGCGATTCAACAATTCCGTTACTAAGACACATGATCTCATGGAACCTGGACATCACGCCCTGAGAAGGGGGCATTACCACTGCAGTATTCCTGCCCCAAACACAGACCCTTCATCTACCCATGAGAAGATACCAGGCAAACTAAATCTGAAAGTCACCCGACAAACAGCTGACCAATACTCTGCAAATGCAACATGATCATAAAAGCACAGACTGAGTAACTGTCCCACTGGCAGGCTATTAAGGAGACATGACAACTAAATGCATTATGACATCTTAGACAGGGTCCTGGGGCAGAAAAAAAATAGTCATAAAAACTTTGGTGAGACTTAAGGCCTATCATGTAGTTACTAGCACTGTACCACAGTTAATGTCCTGATTTGCACGGATGTTTGATGGTTACAGGAGATGTTAGCAGCAGAGAAAGCTGAGTGAAGAATTTCTCGGAGATTTTTGCATTATTTTTGGAATTTTCTAGACATCTAAAATAACTTAAAACTTTAAAGATAAATTCAGTCTGGTAAACGCTGTGCATAATATTAGATACCTTAAGAAATGAAATGGTGGAAGAGAGAAGACGAATTCAAGCCGGGCATGTGGAACTCAGCAACTACGCCAAGCAGGTTTTTCGAGAGCCTGTGCTGGGGTCACCTCCCCCCACCTCAGCTCCCTCCACAAAAGGCCTGGCGGCCCCACCTAGAACTGCTGCTGGGGCAGACACCAGGTATTCGGGTGCAGGGGCGGAGTCTCTGCCTGCCCCTCCCTGTGCTAGACTAATGGGGCATCTTGGGGTGGGGACAGGTTTTGCTCCTTGGCCTGTCCCCGCCAGGTTCCCAGAAGTCAGAACACCTCATGCAACACAACCACAGTCATCCTCAAGGTCCAAACTCCACAGCTTGACACAGCCCGATCCCCATCTCAAAACCTGGTATACCACAAATGTGTGGGAGTCATAGGCTAGATAAGACAGAGAAGGGAACAGTGTGCTGATAATCATTGAAAATGATGATATCATCCGAGAACTGGAGCATTAAATATAGGCAAAAGATACACATGATAACCTCTAAATGTATGCATTACAGTCCACAATGTGTAAGAAGGGGAAGGAAGGAAGGGAGAGGCGGGGAGAGAGAGAGAGAAAGAAAAAGAGATAAAGAACCTGCCATAGAGGCAGGTTAGGGGAAGGGGGAGGGAAGTGGGGACATTGGTGGTGGGAAATGGGCATGGGTGGAGGGATGGGTGTTGGAACACTGTATAACCGAAACTCAAACATGGACATATTGTAATTGTATATCTCATGGTGGTATAATAAAATATTAAAAAAAATAAATGAAATGGTAGGTCGGAGCAATAGTAGAGCGGACCGGGTGATTGCCTTGTATACAGCCAATCCAGCTTCAGGGATTCCCTGGCAACCATGTGGGTCCTCTGAGCACTGCCAGG
Organism: Cryptotis parvus; assembly: GCA_021461705.1. Classification (NCBI taxonomy): domain Eukaryota; kingdom Metazoa; phylum Chordata; class Mammalia; order Eulipotyphla; family Soricidae; genus Cryptotis; species Cryptotis parvus. The sequence goes on along the minus strand of JAJIBD010010730.1, from coordinate 1,194 downwards.
ACTGATCCCTGAGTGCAGAGCAAGGAGTAAGCCCTGAACACCGCCAGATTTTCCCCCCTACTGCCTTAAATAAATGAGAAGTGTAAAGGTTATGCCTGACATAACCATTTCACTAGATATGTGAATCGGATCAGTAGACGATCTTTCAGAGTTGAAGCTCTCACCATCAACTCATTCTCCTTCCCTTTGGGACTATTTTAAGATTCCAGGTTCAAGGAGCATCTTCCTGCCTCTTGAAGTTCTCCAGAATCAGACTTCCTTTGGCATCTCTTTATGGGGATATATGCCATTGCTGAATGCATCATTTATAAAAGCAACACCTGTGTGGTAGACTCCAGGTTAAAGTTTGGGAAAACAAAAGACCAATGCAGCAACCAGGAGATAGTACAGCTATTAGGGTACATTGAATTGGGTTCAATTCCCAGCACCATGTGGTTCTCTGAGCAACCTTGGGTTTGAGCTTGGAGGCCCCTAATACAGCTGGGGTAGCCTGGGTATCCCCAGCACCACAGACCTGGGCAGCAGCGCCTTATTATGCGCTGAACTAGCAGCCAGTGTTGGCCAAGAATCACCAGCAGGGCCCCTGATCAGGATCCTGAGTTGGGGGGCTTCCTCTGACCCCTAACCTTCCCCAATAAAGACACCAAATGCAATATGGTCCATTTTCTTAAAAATCTCAGTCTTGTGGCAGTACATGAGGGAGATGAGTTAGGAGGGGTCCTGGATGCATTTTCAAGAGATTACACTCAGGTTATGGAAAACAGGGAGGAATTGATGGCTAAGTCCCTGGCTTTCCAGCTGGGTCAATTCTATTGGGGCTCAGGAGGGCAGTAAGAAATATCTTCATAGTGCCTGCCATAGAGGCAGAAGGCGGGGAGGGGGCAGCAAGAGGGGAAAAGGGGGACACTTGTGGTAGGAAATGTGGACTGGTGGAGGGACAGGTCTTGGAGTAATATATGACTGTAACCTGATTATAAACAGCGTTGTATCTCATGGCAATTCAATTAAAAAAGTCTTCATATAAGACTTCTTAAAATAGGGGGCTAGCAGTGGGTAGGGCACTCGCCTTTCACACAGCCGTCTCAGATTCAATCCCTGGCATCCGGTCCCTAAACACTACCAGGAATTAATTCCCTCAATGTAGAGCCAGAAGTAACAACTGAGCATTACTGGGCCCCAAAAACAAACAAAAAA